>JAMQGT020006611.1:0-18866 GCA_024447675.2 Pterophyllum scalare
TTTTTTTTTTTGATGGTATATTTACTCATTACACCATCTTGTGAGGTAAACTGGTATTACACATAAGTACAGCTGGTATAACTTGAGTCACTTTCCATAAACGTTTTGGATCTCAAACTGTAGCGAATGTTTCTACACATTTTGTTTTTATTTTGGATCCTTTAAAATAGTTAAAAATTCACAGTAAGTACAGTTAGTCTCCTGTTGAGTCTGAAATGCTACAGATCCACATATTTGAAGGTGATTCAGATGTTTGGAAGCATCGCTGTGGACGTGGGATACATTTTAGGGGTACTTTTACTGCACTGCTTTAATGCTGGGGATTTATCCTCTGCTAATGCTAATGCTAACGCGGCCATCTCACTTGTCATTCGTGTGACGCTCCGTCGAGTCTCCCGGTGGAAGTAAAAGAGTCGAGGGGCGCTTCTGAGGCTGCAGGTCCCAACCTTTAACCAAGTCTTCAAAGTGAAAGGTAAAGGTTTACTTAATGAGGACTTCTTTTTGTCCCCACGTCAGTGTGTAAACAGACTAATGTCCCCACAGCGTGAGTATTGCAAGTGCACACACTTTTCTGATGGGAATAGTTGAGTTTTAATCCAGACTAATCTGGATTTGAGAGCCCGCAGGATTGTTTTCACTCAGTGGGAGTTCACACTGAGTCTCTCACACACACACATCAGACTCTGTGTGTGTGTGCGTGTCTGTGTCCACCCCACCCAGAGGTTAAAGATAAATCTTCCATTTTATTGTTTACACTAAACTTTGACCCGATTTGTCATAAATCTCCTGCAGATAACAACATGAAGGCTGATGAAAGTTTATGTGATGTCTGTGTGTTTGTGTGTTCATCTGGGACTGAAGCCACACACACACACACACACACACACACAGATTCTCAGGGAACAGGCTGACACACATTTGCAGATAAAACAGGTTGGAGGAAAAAACAACTTTGCATTGTGGGAGAATTTGGGTTGAACTGGGATGAAGAGCGAATGAGATGAGAGGGGTTTAATAAAAAGTAAAACATGGATTCATATTTGCATCCTCTGTGAACAAGAGCTCACCTCTTAGTCAGGAAAAGAGCAGGTGGAGTTAATTCTCCTGTTGGGGGTCATAAAACCACACAGGAGAAAGGATGGGTCTCAGGAAAAACACAGAACTGTGAGTACAATTGAGAACTCCCTCTCCCTGGACTTTCTGTTTCACAGGGACATGAATGATATATTCCAGAATTACTGCATCCAAGGGAGTGTTTATGGGAATTTCTGGCCATTCTCCCAGAAGCGCATCTGTGAGGTCAGACACTGATGTTGGAGAGAAGGCCTGGCTCACGGTCTCCGCTCTAATCCATCCCAAAGGTGTTCTATCAGGCTGAGGTCAGGACTCTGTGCAGGCCAGTCAAGTTCTTCCACACCAAACTGGCTCGTCCATGTCTTTATGGAGCTGCTTTGTGCACTGGTGTGCAGTCATGTTGGAACAGGAAGGGGCCATCCCCAAACTGTTCCCACAAAGTTGGGAGCATCAAATAGTCCCAAATGTCTTGGTATGCTGAAGCATTAAGAGTTCCTTTCACTGGAACTAAGGGGCCGAGCCCAACTCCTGAAAACACCCTCACACCATACCCCCCCCCTCCACCAAACACTTGCCTCAATGCTTTACACCACTGCATCCAACGCTTGGCAAAGTAAGGCTTGGATGCAGCTACTCGGCCATGGAAACCCATTCCATGAAGCTCTCCATGCTCTGCTCTTGAGCTGATCTGAAGGCCACATGAAGTTTGGAGATCTGTAGTGATTGACTCTGAGGAAGTTGGTGACCTCTGTGCACTGTGACCCTCAGCATCCGCCGACCTGACTCTCCACTTCACGGCTGAGTTGCTTGGTTTATACACCTGTGGCCATGGAAGTGATTGGAACACCTGAATTCAGTGATTTGGATGGTGAGTGAATACCTTTGTCAGTATAGCGTAACATAAAGGAGTGAACTGCCCTGAACTTAAAACTGCTCTAAAAGGCTTTAAACGCTGTTTGAATAAAACTCTGAAGATCTTTTAATTCAGACTTGAATTAAAAAATAAAGATGTTTAGAAGTCAGAGGGTGCTGACTGTGCACTGATGTTTTAATGACTTCAAGCCTGATACGATGAGAACTGTTTGGTGTTTTGTTTGTAATTTATTGGAGTTTTTACCTTCAGGATTATCAGGTTTAGACTAAATTAACCAAAGTTTGAATGGAGTTCAGTGTGGTGTTTATTTTAGCTGCTCTAGTTTCTGATAACTCAGTATTAATCAGCAGTATTTCCTAAAATGCTGACTGACATTAAATTAGCAGATATTTGTATGGTTTGTCTCATATCTGTGATCAGAATGATCATTATCAGTGTTCTTCTTCAGCATCTTTTTTTCCTCACCACCATCATCTTAATCTTCATCATCATGATGTTCATAAACTTCTTCACCCTCTCCCTCGTGTCCGTGCTCTCATTTTTATCTCAGCTTTCTCGGTGCGCTCACGCTCGCCTTCACTGCTCGCTGACTCACACTGAGGATTTACTGGATCAATATGACATCACTCATGATGTCAGCTGGTGTCTCACATTACTTTGGTTACCTCTCAGTGCTGAGCGCTGGACGTCCACAGAGATCAGAGAAATCTGACTCACCGGGAATCACAGTAGAAACACAAGATTGTCCCTTTGGGATACTTTTGGAAGTCTCTGTGTTTACATATATATATATTTTATCCATCTTTGTTTTCTTTTGAGCTCTCCTTTCTGTCTGCGTCTCTTCTGAGGGGACACGAAGGCTCTCTGCCCCGGAGTCTCCTCCTGACTGGATATGCCCAAAAAAATTTCAGCTGGCTCCTGATGCAGAGTAGGCTCTACACCTGGTTAATACCAACAATTTCTTATTTACTTACTATATTATAATACCATAGTTATTATTATTATGGTTATTAGGTTATTATAATAATTATTATTAATCATTCATAATAATAAAATATCATTATGATAATAATAATAATAAGTAAATGCAAAATTTTCTTGTTTTTATGAAGGAATAATATCAGTTTTATTTTACTGAAATAAAGGAAAACTGACATTATTCTATATATAATAAATATATTATTATACAGGACGTTTTTAGATTTGTCAGTGTGGTTGAATTATTTATGCCTGCTGAGGCTTTGCTGTGCTTGTTTCTTTATCTCTGGGGTGTGTGTGACAAACACGCTCCATTATGTAATTTAAAAATCTAAAACGAACCGTGAACCTGACTGAAAACTAAAACAATAAAAACCGAACCGAAGCCGAAGTCCTCTGGAGGCCAGTCTAAACATCTGAAAAATTAAATAAATAAAAAAAATCAATTAGAACATGCAAAACTATAATAATCTGATGTCTATGAGTTTCTCCCTCTTAAACACTGATTGTGCTTCTTAAGTGAATTTGTCGTCATTGTCTCACTTTTTTCTTTGACATTTTGTTTCTTCTCTGATTACAGATGAACTCAAAGTCTTCCTGCTGCCTCTTTAAAATAAAGTTTTGGGGGGGAAATAAGTCAAATCATAAACAGTGTCCTCATACTTTTAGTGTAATGTGTACCTCAGGGCCCCCGTACTGTCATGATAAGAGTGTAAGCAGCGTGTGGGTCCTAAAATTAATCCAAATGTGGTCATAAGTATAGGAGATATCTAATTGTATTCAGAATTTAACAAAGCACACATTTAAACTGTTTCAAAAAACACAAACAAACTGCAACCAAATCAACTACACACCCACACCAGGTGTCCCATCTTTCTATATCCAACTTTTAGCATCAGTATTATAGGATATATTGTTGTTTAAACAGTAAAAATGCACCAGTTTCACAGAGGAACAGAAACAAGCGTTGGTATCCTGGATGTTTCATCTGTTTTCTGATCATTCAAGAAGTTTATTTTGGGTAAACTTTCAAATGGCTGGACAGAACAAGTTATAGCATATGAAAGGTCTAATTTCTACTGCAGTTTTTAATTTACATGGGTTTTTTATTTAGTGCTAACGTTATTGTACAAAAGAAATGTGATCATTCAGAGGGTAGACGCTGATTGATTTTTCTTGGGATGTCCGGTAAATCAAAGAGATGAAAAGAAACGCAAAAATACAAATTTGTACTTTGACTTGAATTGCGCTTGTGACGTAAGCTAAAAAGCAATGACATCATTCCTAAATAATCTCTGGTTAACGGGAAACTCTTTGCTCCAGATGTGTGACTGAAGATGTCTTTGGCTCTCTGTTCGCTCCTCTCCTTAAAGTTTCTCCTCCTTCGTGCCTCACATCAGACAGTTTGCACAACACTGAGCTGAGACAAACACGCAGAGACACCACAGAAGAAGAAGAAGAAGAAGTGAAGTAGAAAGAGATAACAAGGGGAGCGCAGACTCTCAGTCATTAGGTGAATCTGGAGCATTACGTCATGTCAGAATACCCCCCATCCTCCCCTCTCTCCTAATCACCTCCTCTCCTCCTCCGGCGCTTCTGTGCAGCATCCGAGCTCTCTGATTGGGCCCTCATCCAGTGGCCTATAAATCCCATTGGCTGACGACGAGTCAGCTGCCGCGGACCTGACAGAGGACAGGAGAGAGAGAGGGAGGGATCCTTCAGATAAAAGCGGCAGGAGCAACGGCAGGACTCGGCCCGCCCTCATCTGGATCACCAAAACATCAGCGGACCGGAGAACCGCCCCGCTTCTACCGGACGGATTCTTCCCCGGCTCTGCGAGGCTCTGACCCGGCTCTGCGAGGCTCTGTCCCGGACTGTGTCTGCGGTTGCGGCTCGGAGCGGCGGAACAGGAGGAGCAGCAGGCGGAGGAGCAAGGTGAGAACATGGGCGTCTGTCCTTAGAGGAGCACGGAGCTCTGCGGGGAGATCAGAGTGAGACGGAGGGCAGAATCATGAATCAAACCCAGGTTTTTACCCCGGGTACTGACCTCAAAGTTTAGCATTTATTTCTTTTCATAAAGAAAAAGAGTCGCTGCAGTGATTAATGAGCTTTGTTTCTTAATGAGAAAATGCAGCTACAGCATGAAGACACTCCGTGATAAAGAAAAAAAAAAAGACGCACCAGACTGAAGCTGAACTGGTCCATGTGTTTGCTGTACTGTAGGAAAAGTCAGCCTAAATCTTCGGTTATTTTTAAGTGTAACTTTAAGAGTTTGACGTGTAAATTATTAAATGAAATCCACCGTTTTTTAAAAAAAAAAAAACTGGTGTAATTCGGTGTTATTTTAAAGTTTATTCAGGTGTTCATGTTGGCAGCTGAGTGTCTCTGAAGGGTGCGACATAATCATTTCATGCACCGCACAGAAGGAAGTTTGGGGTCCAAAGCAAAAGTCCCATTTAGTCAGGGATCATGGGTACTGTAGTCTTTAGTGCTATTTTGAGCAAATGGACTGAAAGATTATTTTAGAAGCAATCCTCTCTCTCCCAATCTGAAAGAGTGTATATAAAATATGGAAGTAGCCTCAGTGACGTGCCGCTCAGGAAGTTATTATTTCATATAAAAAAGGCTCCAACAGCACAAACATGGGCGAGACGTTCGGCTCAGGGATTTGAATTAGCAACAGTGAGGCCTAGAAGACAGTCACACCCCTAAATTTAAGCTCTGACAAGATCCAAACAGGTGAGTTACTAAAAACCTTTCAACCCCCATACAACTGTTATTAAGGGGAAACTGTAGTTGGACACCAAAACTGAGAGCCTATGGAGATTGGCCTACTGTTTGAGCCTGCCTCAAGTGGCCATCAGAGGAACTGCAGTTATTGGCAACTCATGTTTCATTTTTCATTTGACGCTCGGTCTGTTTCTTTTGTCTGAAGCAGAAAATGTTATAGACGTTATTATTCCAGATGTAGTCATTCGTTCCAGATGTGTTAGGTTCACTGGTGATTCCAAATTGCCCATAGGTGTGAATGTGAGTGTGAATGGTTGTCTGTCTCTCTGTGTTAGCCCTGTGACAGGCTGGCGACCTGTCCAGGTGTACCCCGCCTCTTGCCTTATGACAGCTGGGATAGACTCCAGACCCCCCCCCCCGCCCCGCAACCCTGAAAAGGATAAGCGGAAGAATGGATGGATGGATGGATCCTTCTGCACTCTGACTTTACAAGCAGTTTTGGGCTGACTGACAAAGTTTGCAGACTTGGTGTGTCGGTTCGTGTTATATTTGTCGTTTTGTTGTGTTTGTTTTTACATGCCTGTCTGGATCTTGCAGTGAAAATCTGATGTTGTGATGGTCCTATTACGTGGGTTTATCTGTGAGTCCGCAGTTCTCTTTCAGATTGGTGTTTCAGTGTTGGACCAGCAGCAAGTACTCACAGGCTTTTTGTACAGCTTTTGATCAAATGTCACCATCTTCATCAGTGGATAAAGACAGAGCTGAATCTTGATCAAAGTCCACTCGCTTCATGTGTGCGCGTGCTAAAGTGAAGCTCCCTCGTCTCGTTTTCCTCAGGAGAAGTGAACCGCTGGCATCTTGATGTAGATTCAGATAGAAAGGAGGATGACTTGACTTGTTGTTGCGTAATAGATTTTTCTGAATGAAAGTAGGTCAGAGAGTTTCTGCACTTCAGTCGACTTGGTTTCACATCCACAAGGTTTCCACAGCAACACCGACTCAGCTTTATGTAATCACCTCTTACCTTTTCAACTCTCCGGTAACCCTCAGGTCTATTTTCACAGAGCAACTGCAGCAACACACTCACAGGGATTCAGAGAGGTTAATCTGTCCCTTTGTGGCTGTTTTGTGTCTCTTTGTGGTTGTAGAGCAGATGAATTTAACTCAGGGACACTGAAGGGAAAGGAGAAAATTCCCTGCAGTAGTGCAGAGCAATTAATCAAAATCTGTATTCAGTTATGGCTTCCTGTGATTATGAAAGCTAGATAATCATATTAAAACAATTACTGTGCTGCATCCCTTTTCACAAAGCTGCTCCCGCTTTGTCTTACGTTGTAAATCAACAGCACCTCCTCCGTGCTTTGGTTAGTGAAGTCTTTGAACTGAGCGCTTCCCACGCTGCCATCCTGGAGTTTTTAAACCAGACATTGTGAGCAAGGGGTGGATCTGACTGTGAAACCAAGGACACTGCACATTTATTGGCTAACAACTTATGACGGACGACATCATCAACTAATGTGCATACCCTGGATAATCTTCCTTTTTGAGTCTTAGAATGATCAGAATTTACAAAATGAACTTCATAATTTAATCAGTGCAACCTGAAACTAGTGACTGATCCCATGAAGTCAGCCATGAGGTCACTGTGCCAAGGAGCTGAGCTTCCATCCATCCATCCATCCATCCATCCACTTCCTCCATCCGTCCATCCATCCATCCACTTCCTCCGTCCGTCCATCCATCCATCCATCCATCCACTTCCTCCATCTGTCCGTCCATCCATCCACTTCCTCCGTTTGTCCGTCTATCTGTCCATCCATCATCCATCCATCCATCCATCCATCCATCCACTTCCTCCGTCTGTCCATCCATCCATCCATCCATTCACTTCCTGTCCGTCCATCCATCCATCCATGAATCCATTTTCCACCATGTATCCTCAACCAGGTTGTGGGGACAGCAGTCTAAGCAGAGATTTGCAGAGATGCAAATTTTGTTAAAGGTTCAACAAATGAATGACAAGTAGTTAAATGCAAAAGCAGTCAAGTAGCATTCAGTGTTCATCCACACTAGAGCTCAAAGGGCTGATGACCAGTTCATTAATTAATTAGTTTGTTGCAAGGCTCATAAATTCACATACCAAATCACAACAGTCAATTCAAAGTGCTTTATTCTGGAAGGTGAAGACCCTACAATATTAGAGAGAAAAAACAAACAAAAAAAACCACTTTTAACAGGAAACTGTCTTTTAACAGGAAGTACCCCTGGCGGATCCAGGATCAGGGAGGAGCAGTTGTCTGCTGGCTAGGGAATGAGGGGAAAGAGAAAAAAAGAGCATAGGGAGACAGAACAGACCACATAAATGCATTCATTTTAAAATAGTTTAAAATATCCAAAAATGAGCTAAAGCTGTCAAAAGAATGTGAAGAAACTATAGCTGACCCATGTCCACAGGTTCTAAGTGTTGCATTGAAGAGAGATCAACTGAAGTTGAACTAAGGCCAGGTTACACTTATGTTTAAAACCACCTTTTACCACAAGATGGTGCAGCACATCAGTATGACATTTATTATCCAGGCAAGAACCCATCTTTAAGGGCCTTTTTTGCCTGCCTTTGTCACAAACAGAGGCTCGAGTAAAAGTGACATCCGGGCCAGGTTGAAAACATGAGTGTATCATCGTGTCGGTCTTCATCGCTATTTCAACAATACATCAGTACAGCTCAGAGGGAGATCCTGCAACAGCTTGAAAAGATGAAACTTTCCAGATAAAACTCGAGAGGTGACACATATTGTTCAGGCAACTAGTCTGGCAGTGATAGGATAGTGATGAAGTCACTGTTCACCCTCAGCACGACCTGAGACGCAACTGAAAATAAGCCGTTATTGAAAAAGGCGGCACAGGAAAAGACAAAGCCTCTCAATATATATATATATATATATATATATATATATATATATATATAGGCTACCACTGTGTTTTGGAGGTGAATGTGCTCTCGTGTAGCGTAAATGAAATCTCCGGTTATAAGCAGCACTTTTAGTTAATCTCTCTTTGCTTTTAATTGAGATATTAACTAACTAGCCAAACCAAAATCACCTGAAAAAACTACGCCCTCTGGTTATTATTGGCTCTAGTAAACCCATGTCATTGCCTGCTTGCTGGTTGCGTCCCGTCCGGGATGTAGTGCATTTTATATGTAAGACTAGACCCTCCCATTATGATTGACACCTTATTTGGCCAATCGTATTAAGAAATGGGTTTTCCAGAGCCAATAATAACCAGGGGGTGTCAAGTAGCTTTTCAGTTGATTTTGGTGCAACCAGTTACATGATTGGCCGAATGAGGTGCCAATCAAAATAGGAGGGTCTAGCCTGTCATGTGCAATTCGTGGCTGTGCGTTGATGAAAGCTTCGATCTCTGAAGGGAGAGGAGCTAGAGACTTGAGGCTCCAGCATAGCACAAACAGTTCAGAAACAATCTGAAATGAGAAATAAAGCTATTTATTAACTGATTAAGTCATGTTTTAGACTGCTTATTGCTAGCGGATCTATTCTGACCCAAAGCGCAGCCGTGACCGGTTCTGAATGAGGGCTTTACAGCAGACAGCTGCACCAGTTCTTGCTGGTACTGCGTACCAGTGCAGAATCCTTTAGTGGTATGCAGTATGGGACTGTACCGGCTTATTTTCACCCCTGGTAGTAGAAGAAGCAATTGATTAAACGTTGGTGGTGTTTCAAATCACCAAGCTATTGCTGAACCTGATAGAGTATGACAAAACTGGGTGGTGTCTATTGCAGCGGAGCATCGGTACATAGAAAATCTGGGGTGGATGAGGTATACACTCTACTGAGTGCCCTTCTAGTTTCTTGGATTAACTCACCTGCGCAGCAGCACACGGTTTCATTTCCTCGGCTCTCTTTGTTTTGCTTCAGTGTGAGTTCTGATTGGTTCTTCTGATGCTGCTCAGCTGTTTGAAAAAGGCTGATTCCACCTGAATTTACCTTCAGCTGAACTCAGGTTTTCTTTGATTTTAAAGGCACATTGTGAATTTTTCACCAGGATTCTCATCAGCAGCAATTTCCTGCAGTCACATGATCACCTCAGACAAACACAGCCGGCTCGGTTTGTCTTACTTTGTAAAATCTGTAGGATTTTATTTAAGGAACTGCTGTGTGTTACTGTGAGTATGTTCTTATTGTGGCTACAGACAGTTACACCACCCACCTCAGTGTGTGTGTGTGTGCACACTGTCTTTGTGAGGACTAATGTGGGTTTAGACCAAGTGAGGACACTTTTACATTTCCACAGACTGAGGACATTTTACAGAGCGAGGACACTTCTACAAACTGCGGACATGTTTACCACATGGGGGCGTTTCTCAGAGTGGCAAATTTGTCACAAAGTGTGGGCATGTGTGAAAAGTGGGGACATTTCAGAAAGTGGGGACAGGACAGCTGGAAACCCAAAAATCAAACAGGTCTTTTTCTCACCTGCATTTGTGCCACAATCAGCTGATTTCCCTTTTGTTTGCAGAGAGGTGTAATTTTTGATGTTTGGAGATATGGACACTTTAATTTAATTGCAGAAAAGGACACTAATGCAATGCTTAAATCCAAACTGCAGCCAGAGCCTGACTGACAGGCAGTCAAAGCAGCGATGTGCAGTCAGGTGTGCAGCATTGTAGCCTCCATCTCTACCTGTACCTGTTTCTGCAGTGGAGTCGCTGTGAGGCGCTCTTCAGGCTGCTTTTCAGCTTTGCTCTTGGCTTTGTGTTCATACTCAAACACTGCAAGAAGGCTGTTGTTATCCTCATAGGATAGACTTATGTAACCTAAGGTTTTTGTTGCCAACTTGTAATTATGTTACAAAGTAGCACAAAAACAATAAATAAACAAAAACAGTTAATGTGTAATGCACATGCCTTTTTTTTTTGAGTAAGGACCCCAACACTGGTTGGGACATTTGTAAAAAGTGAGGACTTGGTTACAAAGTGAGGATATTTTCACAAAGTAAGGGCGTGTTTAAAGAATGAGATCATTTATGAAAAGTGGAAACATTATTTAAAAAGCTAGGACATTAGTACAAGGATCGAGGTCTTCAAAGTGAAAACTGTGGGTGTTTCCTGTCTTTAATGAAAATGCGATATGTGTGGTCAGACCTCTCCTTAGTTAAAACCAGGCTGAGAATCCTGGGATGGCATTATGTTCATGAAGGTCCTTACAAAGACAGACGTACAAACGTGTGTGTGTCAGAGTTAATTAGCCAGGATCTCCTGCTCTCCTCCAATCACAGCCTGTGCAGAAGGACAGTAAATGAGGCGCTCACAGTTCCTTAAATAATTAATATCACCTCATCAATATTCCATCTGCTCAGCAGCAGGAAGTGTGTGTGTGTGTGTGTGGGTGGGAGGGGTGTTCAGATGTTGGAGCAGAGAGATGAACCTCCTCGGGTCTGTTGTTAACAAGAAGAAGGAGGTTCAGACATTTGAGGGATCTGTCAGACAGATGCTGACACGCTCTCACCGTGCTGCGTTCAGGTTTGATGTGTTCAACACAAATCCGTCAACAAAGCTTCAAACTTAACGAGCAACGTTTCGTAATATGCTAACGAACTAGCGGCAAACCTGCCCCACCCCCCACGTACACTTGTTTTTGATTGCATGGATTTTGTCCCAGCAGCTCTGCTGTCTGGCTCGCTGCACATTGCATCCTCACAAAAAGCTTATTAAAAGGCCGAAAGCTGCAGGCAATCATTACCTGTTAATGCCGCTGTGCACCCACTCTTCTGGCTCATTTTTACTGAACTGAGTATGTTGTTTTGAACCAGCAGCAGATTGAACACATGACTGAATTCCAAAGTCAATATTTATTTTTGCTTTTATGAGTTTTAATATAATGAGAAAGTGAAACTTAATATAAAAAGTGAACTAACCACAGAGGCTAGACTACCCAGCTGATCTAGAGGATCCCATTGTACATTAACTTTCTGAAATTCAGCCCATGCCACACAGAGGTGCTAAAATAACTGTTTACATCAGCGTCTCGACCTTTTTAATGTTATTTATTGCAAATACAGTACGCATATCAATAGAAATAAAATGACATGATGGCATAATAACTAATGGATGAGAATTACCAGGAAAAAAAATGTTTCCCATCCAAAATGGACATTTTTGATCTGCAGCTCAATAGGACCCAAAGCTCTTTGAAGCAGTGAGCTAACCATATCCCCGTGTAGTATTTCCCAGGATGCTCTAGCTGACTGTCTGTGTTCATTCATCTCTCTGCTGATTTATTTTTTAAATGATGTGCATACCGCCACAGGGGAGGACAGCAGGTACAGGATTATTTGTCTCCAACCTACCCGCTGTGCTTCATATCAGTCTGCCACACAAACACACCCACTGGCTGAACTACTGCGTTAAAGCCTCGAGTTCACCATCTTTTCTTCCCCATTTTTTGTTTGTTTGTGTTTAACTAGACATGACCACATTTAGAGGGGAGGGGAGATCGGGGGAGTCAGCTTGGCCACTGTGGGAGTGATTCGAGTTCAGCTTGCAAAAAAACAAGCAAGAAACAAGCTTTTCCACACAAATGATTCCAGTGCAACTGAACCATGGGAGGTATATATAGAAAATGGATGTAGCCTCCAGGTTTGAAAACTGAAACCTACACTGAAATGCCATAAACTTGCATTCTTCTAATGGCCAGAACTTGATGTTCATTTAATAAATTATGGTCCCTATCTGAATGGGAAACAGGAGCAGGAGATCTATGTCCCTAAACTACTTGTACCTAAAACAAAGATCACAACAGCAAAAACTCTGAAAGGTTAAAAAAAAAAAAAAAAAAAAATCACGAATCCGTCTGTGATGCCACAGTGGCTGCATCCATTTTTTGATATACAATCTAGAAACCAAATGCACCCACTACGCCCCTAATTATGCACAACTTTAAACCTTAATACAATTTCACTTTAACCTTTTATTCTTTCACAAAAAACTGCACACAAATAAAAAGTAAGTACATTAATAAATAACCAGGGAAGTTTATAGATGACAAATACAAATATTACTCCAGATAAACTGACAACGATAAACAAAGGAAGTGCGTGTGATTGAATTTGGTGTGGATTTGGGACACAGTGAGTAGCAACTGGACCAATCAGGGGGCAGCACAGAGGTCAATCCCTCCCCTTTGTCCTGCTATGTCACTTCCTGGCTGGTTGCCATGGCACCACAGGCAAGATGTCCCCATTTCCACAACAACAACAGCATCAGCAGCAGCACGGCTGTCTGGTCACATTAATGGAGAGGCAGAGTGTGTGTGTGTGTGTGTGTGTGTGTGTTCTTGTATAACTCATGTAGTGGGGGCTCGACTTCTGTACATTCAGGACATTTTAATTTGAAGACCTGAATTAGGTTTAATTTTACGATGAGACTAGATTAGATATTTCAGTGTTTATTTCATCCTCTTCTGTTCATCTCAGCGGGAAAATGCAAAGTCAGAGCAGCTGCTTCATATAAAAACAGACAAAATTATTTTTGTGCGCAATAAAATACAGTATAAACAAAAAATGAAGACTAAAGCTGGCAACTGGACAATAAAACTAAAGATTAGGGCAAAGAGAACTTTAAAGTTAGAGTCCCAGTGAATGAACATGACCTCAGAAGTGATGGAAACAGGACCGGGTGTGTGTTTCGGGATTGGTTGCTGGCTGGTCGGCTGCAGACAGACTTTGATTTGATCCTGTGTGTCACCAGGCCGTCGCCTCCTCCTCTCCCTCCGTGTTGTCAGATTAATTGCTGCTGTGTGTTGATGGATGCTGTAACATGAGTTTGACACAGTTTCTGCTAATGAGATATTTACGTATGTTTATGAATGTATGTCATAGACTAAACAAAAGATTGGCTTAGCCAGCATGAAGTTACTCACTGGTTTGTAAATTAGACTTTTTGAGCATCACTTTTAGCTTAATGGCCATCCCGATGTTGTTTTTTTTGTTTGTTTGTTTTTATTCTTTATTTCTTTATTTTTTGGACCTGGAAGTGACCATATTTAGATAGAGAGAGGAGAGCTAAGTTATCATCTATAGCTAGCAAGTTTGGTTAGCTAGCAGCATGCATACAGGTACAGGTACATGCAGACTCAGATACCCGCTACGCAACAGACACATAAAACAGTAGAACTCAGATAAACTGCAGCACAAATGTTGTGGACTACCAAGGCTCAAGTTTGCATGTCACCATCTCTTTCTTTAACCCTCTGAGGTCCAAGCCCAGCCCCAAACCCTAGCCCAGCAATCTGGAGTCAAGCAAAAAGTACTGAGAATTTTTACCAAGAGCAAAGATGTATATTCTGATGATGATTTAGCTCTCCAAGGGTAAAACCAAAGTCAGACTTATTGGTGTGGAGCAGGTTGTCTACCAATCATGTCAGTGATTTGATCAACAGCTCTTCCAGTTTGCATCATGTCTGGTCATTTTCACACTGAAGAGATAGAGTCATCCTATATGTGTACATTATGTTCCCTGAGACAATATGTGTAAGAATATAACATAAACATAATTGATTAACTCACATGAGAAGAACAAAATGTTCTGTTTTGGGTCATTTCTGTCCCTAACAGATTCCACCAGACGACACAACGATAAAATGGAGACTTTGAGGTCATTCTGACATTCAGCTGTTGTTTTGCACGATTATTGTTTTGTATATGATGTAACCAAGACTGATAAGCTGACTATGAAAACTGTAACTCACAAAGACAAAGGGTGGAATCCTTCATGATCTATCAGTTCACACCAGACAGATCATGGGGTCTTTCGCCCAGATTAATCTGAGAGAAAAACTGTTTGAAAATAGCTTAATTAAATTTAATAATTGGACTCCATATTCCCTTGTTTTTGTCTCATTCCCGTTCGATAAACGAATACGCACAAACGTAAAGTTTTAACAGCAACTCACACACACACAGCAGCAACTCAGATAAAGATAAAAAATATATTTTTCATAATTTTCTTCAACACCTATAGTTAATTTCTTTCTACACAGAGCTCAAACGCCACACTAAACAAAATGTGTCACTGCAAACCTCATGAGAACATTCAGTCCACGGGAGCAACAACAGTGCATGCAGGAAGAAGGCGTTGTGCTCTGGGCTAGTGGATAACCTGGGGAATTTACTGCTAACAAATGCTAGTTGCTACAGTTTTTGTATTCTGCACATCTATGATACCCCGCCACATCCCAGAATGCAAAGCATACCTGACTACGAGAAGGCGTTTGGCTAAAACCTGCAGCGTAGACTTGACAGTGAGTCCGATGAAACCACAAACTTGTATTCATGTTATTGTCTGACAGTTACTAATCTTCTGAAGAGACATTTAACTAAAAAAAAAAGCTACATGCTAAGCTAGGCTGAGTAATGATTAACTGCTAGCAGCAGATCCAGCAGGGTAAACTCTTTTTTCAACACATTCATCTGTGTAATTATCCTTTACTTTTTCAGTATTTGTGTAGATGAGACCCCGACCGACCTTCTGGATTAAAGTGTCATCATTATTTATCCTGCGCCCAGTGCATCATGGGATCTGCAGTCCTCCCCATGCTCTTCCTCTCCCTGGTGACAGCATCAGTGTGTGCTGAAATGAGCGGGACCAGCCAAGGTAAAGATTAGCATTACAGATGCAGATGGACGTGTTGATCTGCAGATGAGTTTTAACCAGAGCTCTGCTCTGTGTGTGTGTGTGTGTCCTGTAGGTGGCGCTGTCCTGTGCCCACTGCAGTGTGTGTGTGAGACGCGACCCTGGTACACCCCACAGTCTGTGCATCACCAGGCCCGGACGGTCGACTGCAATGAACTTCATCTGCAGAGAGTACCAGCCAACGTCTCCGCTGACACACAGGTAACCCTGACATCACAGGTGACACTG
This sequence comes from Pterophyllum scalare, assembly GCA_024447675.2. Lineage (NCBI taxonomy): Eukaryota > Metazoa > Chordata > Actinopteri > Cichliformes > Cichlidae > Pterophyllum > Pterophyllum scalare. Next base: position 15,594 of record JAMQGT020006611.1, read on the forward strand.
ACATCACAGGTGAAGCTGAGAGATGTTGCATGACCAGATATTAGCAACTTATCAATCGCAGGGAATGTCAACCCTAAAGCAGCTTTATCCTCTTTTTAGACTCCAATGGGGACCATAATTTACATGATGAGCCTCATGTTTTATCAGATAGGACGATAAACTCATCGGAAAGTGCTCACAGGGGTCACAGATCAGGGGACCAGGAGGATCATTTCCCATAGACGTCTATGAAACTATTTTTCAATTTCCAACCAGAGGAGTCGCCCCCTGCTGACAGTTAGAAAGAATGCAGGTTTAAAAGACCTTTGTCAGAGCCATGGCTATATACAGTGGAGGGCTGTTCCCTGTGTGGGATTCTTTTAACCCTCAGGAGTGTCTGCAGGCACACAAGCATCAGTTAAAACCACTTTCAAGATGGCAAAAAAGTTTTTTGTGAAACTTGATTGTTACACATCCTCTGGAGCATGAACCCAAAGAGCAAGTTAGGATCAAGCCTGCTGAGAGCATAGGATTGGGGTTGAATCAGTAAGATGACTGGATTTACTTGACTAATGAGACTCTGAACAATGTGCATCAATTAACATAAACTGATGATCTTTAGCTGTTATTCTGTTGTGCTGAGTCTGACCTGACTCTAATGAGGCAGGTGAAATACTGACATGATGTAAATATGTTGTAGATATAATTTTTCATCATTCGTTTCAGGTGCTGCTGCTGCAGAGTAACAACATCTCTTCTATAACTACCGAACTTCAGAGTCTGACCAACCTGACAGAGCTCGACCTGTCCCAGAACCACTTCACACAGGTATACTCTTCTCATTCTCAGTATTCAGCTACAGTCTTGTTGAACAGCAGGATAGAGCAGTTGATAACAGCTGTTTGAAAGCAAGCTGCTTCCTTATTCATGAGGGGTCGCCACAGGTAGCTCCACATGTTTGATTTGGCAGAGTTTTTATTCCCGTGTACCCTTCCTGACAACCCCAAAGGAATTTGTGTTGGTAACAGCTGTATAATCTTTTTTTCCTCCCTTTTCTGATCCCCCCAAATTTTGCTGACAACTCCTAGTTGAAGTGAAAAAAAAGTGTTACTCTGTTTGTGTCAGTGGTTTATTTTTATTTCTTTCCTGTTACAACTTGGCACTATATGCAGAGTCAGCTCTGTACAGAAATAGTTTTTCTCCCTGTGTCTGTCCAGGTGAGCGCCATGGGCCTCTCCTCTCTTGACCACCTGGTGACTCTGTACCTGGAGGAGAACCACATTGAGGAGCTGGAGGACTTCTGTCTGAAGAACCTGTCCAATCTGGAAGAGCTCTACATCAACCATAACCACATCTCCTCCATTGGACCCAAAGCCTTTGCTGGCCTCACCAACTTGCTGCGGTAATCACCACCACCAAGTGTTCTTTCACCTGTTAAATTCTGTTGTAAGACCCCCCCAGAAGATCCAAAAGACACTAATGACAACCACAACTGCACACGGGATGAATAGACCCTCCAGAAAGACCACCGGAGCCAGCACACCTTTCTCAGTGAGGAGTTAGGATGTGGAATCTACAGAGTGGAGCAGGGAATCTTGCCCCTCTGATGTTAGTGGTGCCAAATCTAGGCCCAGCAAATTTGTAGTACCATGTTGGTACCAGAGACTTTGTTCCATGAAAATTCATCATATTAAAGATAAACAAGATTAAAACAAAAGCCAAAAAACAAAACGCCAAAGACCAAAAGAATCAGATCCCAAAACTTCCTAAAGGTAAACTAGATCATTCTCAGTGACTAGATCCACTCAGAGACACCCAAAACCTTTCATGTTGCCACGATTCAGCTTGAATTGGTTCTCTGAATTAGTTCTCTATGCTCTGCTGCCTCTTGTAGGCTCCACCTGAACTCCAACCGTCTGGTGGCTATCGACAGTCGCTGGTTTGAGTCTCTGCCATCCCTGGAGATTCTGATGATTGGGGAAAACCCTATCCTGGGTCTGGAGGAGAAGAACTTTTTGCCTCTGTCCCGCCTCCACAGCCTGGTCCTGGCAGGAATGGGACTGGCCTCTGTCCCCTCTGCCGCTTTCTTGGGCCTGGACTACCTGGAGAGCCTCTCTTTCTATGACAACCGTCTCAGGTGTGTCTGTGCATGATGCCTAGTTAACTTTCTTTTAACCCTTTCCATAAGCTAGACCTAACTGTAACCCTGTGATTGACTAGACGTTACTGTCTTAAGAGACATTCAAACAGGAAATGACTAGAAGCAATGTGGTGACCAGAGACCATCAATTAAAATTTAGCAACTTGAAGTTGTTGACAAGTGAAATAACCATTATCATTTAAAAATGGGAGTGAAGGATACTGGTGACTGACATGTGACAGGGTGGGAAACAGCAATTTTTAATAATTCTCAGCAGCCAGCACTTCAAATGTCCACTAGTAACCAACTGTCAGGTACAAGGAGATGGACAATGGTTAAGTAACTGTCTACAGGAGCGGGGTCTCGACCCTGTAACCTTCTGTCAATGGAACCATGGCTGAATTTAGTTCTGATGGCAGGTCTGTTCCTCGCGATGCCCTGAGCGTGCTCCCAAACCTGAAGTTCCTAGACCTGAACAAGAACCCCATCAGCCGAATCCAGCAGGGAGATTTCCAGAACCTTCAGCACCTGGAGGAACTCAGGTCAGCCAGGAAACTCAGAGCAGAGATCAAGTTGTTCCAAGTTCTTGCAGTTTTCTGGCTTCATTTTTCTGAGGTTGCCACCTGTGTATTATGTGCAGGTTGTACGTTGTGGTAAGTTTTGTGTTGTGTTTGGCTTCAGTCTGAACAACATGGAGGACCTGCTGATGGTAGAAAAAGCAGCTTTTCAAAACCTTCCAGAACTTGCCAAACTGGAGCTCTTCAACAACCCACGACTGTCCTACATGGACCCACAGGCGTTCAGGTGAGCCTCTGACCGAGCCGCTCCACCCGGATTTATGCTTTTTATTTTGACCAATGTTGTTTTTTTAAGGGTATAATATAAAACTAATATAAAACTTGCTTTTTAAGTTTGTTTTAAAAGAGTTTGTTTGCTAGCCAAAGGCTTCTGATCAAAGCTGGATTTTAGCACATTTGTAAACCCAAAATCACATATAATTAAGAATGCTTGGGACTGAGTGGTTCTCCTCCTGTGAAGGTGTGTTTTCAGATGTTCATGTTGAGCTCATTTGTTATATCAGACTCCTCCAGCTGTTGTTTTACTTGATGCCTGTCTATTCCCTGCCTCCTTTTCTGTCTCTCTCTATTTTCTTC
>JAMQGT020006612.1:0-90881 GCA_024447675.2 Pterophyllum scalare
GTCGGATGAGAAGACCCGATCAGCTCGCCGCTCCCCCCGCTCTCCACATGCTCTCCTGCTTTCTGTCTTCATCTTATATTCATACGGAGAATGAATAATTGGCTGAACACAGCAAGTGAAAGGAGGGTAGAAGGGCACCGGGAGAGGGGCGGCAGCCTCACACACACTACACACTCTGCAGCAAATTGCATGATTACCAAGATAGGCCTCCTTGAAATATTTCAATCCATGACAAAAGCTAATTACTGGCAGGTAATACCCTGTCAGCTTTAATGCATCTCATCACTCATAATGGCGCGGAGAGCATTTTATGACCCATCTCATTATCGCTGCATTTTTGGCTGGAGCCGCATGCCAACTATTGACTTGTCTCCTCCTTCCCCGCCTTCCACTCTCTTCATCTGTCTGTCATCATATTTAAGGGAATAACGTGCACTTGTCAGTCGACATGTTTACACACCTGTGTGGTGTGTATGTAATAGGGAGCAGTGAGTGGTGGGGAGGGAGGTATGGGGTCACCATACCGTGACATGCGGGCCTCATCACGGCCTCGACTAAACTGGGTCGCTAATTGATGCATGACTTGACGCAAAAATTGACGAATACGTCGGTCCTTTAATTACAGGTATGATTTTAAAAGGACTATGAAGAGCTGATAATGAGAGCCTCAACAGAGAGACCTCACTTTGTAATTAAAGAATGTCCCAAAAGAGAATGGCTGACCTTGGCTAAGCCAGCTTTGATCATACACAGCTGGGAGATCCGCCTGTTCTTTATGTGCGCTGGATAGTTTGCGTTTTCTCACAGTGACCTGCTACCGAAGGAAGGAGGCCTTGATACCAGAAGTACGCGTGTGCAAGTCTGGACAATCTGTACTTTTTTAAACACATACATTTAAACACGTCATTATTTGGAACTCCTTGTTAAGCTGTAAATGTAAGACTGCAGGCTAAACCATCAGTCGGGCCGCATGTGTGAAATAAAGACATGATTTTAATGTGGTCGCGGTGCAGCAGCTGCTCTGTAGCGCTTGGGGAGCCGCTGATTTGGTCGTCTTGCTGTTAAACTCCGCTGAATACGGTCCAGGTGAGGGGCGGCTGTCAGAAGTAAAGCGGGTTTTGGTCAGCGTCCCTCTGAAAGCAGCGGTATCTTGGCCGTCAGTAAATCACACGCAAACTTCAAACCACTCTTACACATCCTAACACTTCTACTTGTTTCTCTAATGCAGGCCCTAACGAGCGTCTGCGCGCGCCCGCGGCTCCCACACCGAAGAACGTTAAAAAGTGGGCGTTCCGGGGACGCGCACTAGAGGCATGTTTTTTCCTCATGGCTGCAAATAAGTGAATGATCGGATCGTGGCGATGTGATGTCTGCCTGGTGAGTGGACTGGAGTTGAGAGATAATAAAGCTTGGCTTCCCCATCTCTCGCCACTCAGTCGCTGATGCGTGGGTACATCGGCCAGAGACCCGCACACTCCCTGCAGATTCCACGGCGGGCGGATAAACACCTGTAGATAGCTGGCTACATGCAAAGTAGTCGCTCTGGTGCATGTAGATCTCACTGTTTACATCTTCGAGATCAGTGCGTTGCGACCTGCGATGTCAGTTTTTTGAACTTTTTCTGCGCAGAGGGAATCTGCTGTTTGAGTTCAGGCTTCGGTTTAAACTTGTTGAGAAAGGTGAGTGAGCTGGGACGAAAGAAGCGTTCCTGTTTTGGCAAATCTGAAGTTTGAAGCGTCAGTCTGTGGTGGAGCTCATTAAACTCAGGTGACATAGAGGTGACAGCGACATGAAAGCAAAGCTGTGTACATGTGGGTAAGATGAAAGCGTTCTGGAGGAGCATGCTTACTGTTCGGTGCCGATGCCGGAGAGGTGGCCGGGGAAACCGTCCTGTGTAGCCTGTGCTCTGCCCGGTGGCGCGTCAAAGCGCTGATTAGCGAAGCAGCGTGCAGCGGGAGCCGCTGTGATGAGGTTACCAGCAGGATTAGATGGTAGCTGTGTCGTGGAGGGGAAGCATCCCTTTGTCGTCCTGTCATTTGCTGCCTGCCTCTTTCTGCGCAGCCAGCTCCGATAAACGTGCTCCCACACGCTGTGTGACGCCCGACGGGAGCAAACGGCTCGCTCCTGCTCGCACGCCTGCGTTTTGTTAGCCGGTGTTTTCTCCTTGTTTTCATTTCACTCTGGTCGCCGTGCTGGATTGTTCCCTCTCTAACAAAGCCTGATCTCAGTCTGCCTGCAGACAGCTCGATCTCCGGTCCAGGCGGCTCCGGGTTGCATGGTGGTGCTTCGGCTGCTCCAGCGGCTCAACAAATGCAGAAAAGGGAGAAAAGTTTCGGTAAGACGCTTTCTTTGGCTTCGGGCTGTATGAACGGTACGTTTTCTGTGTGTTTAGTGTTCTGCGACGACAACTTACAGCATCTCTGCGTCGAAGGCGACGTGTTCACATCTGACCTGCTTTTGCTTGAAATGATCCATTATCTAACTTGTGTTATTTCATCGAGACATCTCATTAATGCATTAGGGAGATGTGCGTTTTGTTAGTGATTATACAGCAGATGGGCGCCTGAGTTCACACGGTGCCGTTACATGTGTTTGTGAAAACCACACGCCAAACTGAGTCTGTTAAATCCGTTATTGGCCTCTACCGAGAGTGCGCTGCCATGGCAACAGTAATTAAACTAATAGGGTGAAAATGTGAGCATCTCTTCCGATCAGCTGGGACTGAAATACCATTCTTTTCTCCGGTCCATCATCATCCTCCGTTCGCTCGGGGCTCAGATGATGATACATGATGATGCCGAAGACGCGCTGTAGCAGCAGCCCGGAAAGCCACAACGAGAGAAGGAAAAAGGGAAAGGGAGGATACGAGCCAGCGGGCAAATAAAACAGATATGATTAGGGCTCCGAGCAGCTGTGATTTCCCTTTCTTTGTGGAAAATGAAGCTTTTGTGAAGCACTTCCCCCGGCAATCGAAAGAGCGAAGTGGCCAAATTCCTGCCATGCTTCCCCCCCTGTCTCCCGAGTTGATTGCACAGTAAAAGGGGAGTTGAAACTCTTGCTTCTTTAGGTTTGGTAATGAGTCGCGGGGACTTTGTTGTGTTAACGAGGCCGGACGGATCAGTGCCTCTGAACAGGCGCGGGAGAGCAGCCGGAGAGCAGCCATGCGCCCCGTTCTCTAAATCCAGCCAATTAACAAATCAGCGGTCCCAGCACACCGGAACAAACGAGCAGAGCTGCCGACCGCTCTAAAACCTGTTTGACGGCCTCTTTGCAAATGACTGAGTGCGAAAAATATGAAACGTGTGACAGAATTTGTTGGAGATCAAGAGAACAGATATTTGTTTGTAGTAAGAGGTTTTTATTATTCCTAAAACATTTCATCGAGATCAGGTCCTTCCTTGCTGCTGAACACAGTTAAAACAGTTTCAGCCTCTTTCACAGCACTAAAGAGAACAGGAGGTCCCGGGTTCTTCATTCCAGCGAACATCACGTTAAAGTTGGTGGTTCAGTCTGCACTTGCAACCAGACTGACGCGCAAAGACAATAAGAAGATGTTATTAACTGAAATGACACAACTTTCAAGTGTGTGGAGTGTGAAGTGTGAAGTCTCGGGTTCCAGAGCAGAGACTACAGCAGAGCTGGTGAGCAGTCATAAAAAGATTAGTCAACTGATGCTTTAACAGCCGCCACACGCTGGAAGACTGAATATTTTAAAATGAGTAGAGGTGAAAGTATTCCTAAAAGTCTATAGTCTGTGTGTGTGTGTGCCTGCGTGTGTGCACGTGTGTGTGTGTGTGGTAAAGTGGGACAAAGGGGAGTGGGGCTGTGCCACTCCTCAGAGAATGGCAGTAGAATACTAATTCCAGCCTCATGCAAAAACTCAGTGACCCCCACCTTCTCAGCCTCAGCGGGCCAACAAAGGCTTTCCACAGTTAGCTCAGGCCAAACAATACGGCCCACTGCAAGCCTCCTGCCTGTAGCCACGCCCCTTTAAACTAAGAGCTGCGGGAGAAGTGTCCAGGCAGAGATGGGAAACTGTGGCTTTGTGTCTGTGTGGGCTTATTGTTGGTTTCACAACACTTAAGCAGCGCATGTCATTTCCTCAGGATTGTTGTTTAGACCTATTTAGATATTATCAAATATAGGTCAAAGATTTATGGTAAGGTCAGAGGAGTGGAGGGTTCCTGAAGCTGCTTTCCATCCAAACTGGAGTGCAAAAAGTGTGTTTTTATTTTTCCATCAAACAAAGCACTACATCCTGCTCTCCGACCAGTGTGCTAATCAGTGTTTCAGTCTTTGAATTATGCATGTTGCACAGCTCATCTCATCTTTACTGGAGATAAATGCACTAGTTGTATGGAACCTGCTCCGTAGTTCCATAGTAAGAAATGTTTGTATTCCACAGACGTAAACCACATTCTGGAGCTACTCTCAGCTGCCCCCGTATTCACAGAGGGCTGCCACAGTAGGTTGTGCCGCATGTTTGATTTGGCAGATTTTTTACATCCTTTCTGATGATGGGATTTATGTCTCCTCCTGGAACGAACCGGGATCTTTCTCTTACTGGGCAAATGTGTAAACCTATGGAGCTCCTGTTATGGAGGTAGCTGTGGCTCAGGAGGTAGAGCAGATCATCTACTAATTGAAAAGTTGGTAGTTCAATCCCTGGCTGCTGCTGCCTGCATGATAAGATACTGAACCCAGAGTTCCTCCCAATGTGTTCATCCGAGTCTGAATGTTAAATAGAAAGCGAGTGGATGTCGAAGTATTTAAAAACGTGCTTGTGTGAATGAAGATGTGTTGTAAAAGCGCTTTGAGTGCTCACGTAGAGTAGAAGAACCAGTCTGTTTACCATGTCATATAAAGGAAGCCAAAAGGCCACGATACATGAATTTTCATCACCACTCACAATTAAAAGAATCAGGAGGTCTGAGCAGCCCCGTTCATTCTTCACTGCACAAACACGTTACCCACAGCACAAGGCCGAGGAGCACGTTAAAAACAAGGGAGGCTTTTACTCTCCTGGATTTCTTGTCAATTAAACAAAGATCTCTTAAGTGCCATACATGCTAAACAGGATTTGAGATGCACGTCACTACAAGTCTGATCATTTAGTTTCATCTGTTTTTTAATGTCTTTCTGTGATCCTTTATCCGTTAGGATGCATTACTGTTCGGTCAGTGTTTAAAGCATTACTTTATGCTTTTCCCAGGTATACAAATGCTTTCCGTCCAGCCGGACACCAAGCCAAAAGGCTGTGCCGGCTGCAATCGGAAGATCAAGGACCGCTACCTGCTGAAGGCCCTCGATAAGTACTGGCACGAGGACTGCCTCAAGTGTGCCTGCTGTGATTGCAGGCTGGGAGAGGTGGGATCCACTCTGTACACCAAAGCCAACCTCATCCTGTGCCGGAGAGACTACCTACGGTAAGAGATCAGCAAACACAGTACGCCTAATGCTATACACAAAATTACATCTTTCAGTTTGTGTTTTATTGTTACCTTTTTAATGTGATGTTTGATATGTAATTTATAAGTTAGCATTGGGAACTGTGATAGGAGCTGTTTCTAGCAGCTTCCAGGTTCCATCACAATAATCAGGTCAGTCTGATGACCTGTGAGATTTTTAATTCATTATTCCCAGGTTTGTGTTTTATAATCCAATATTAGAACAGTCATATAATCTGTGATGGTTTTATTGGAAATGGCAGCGCCTATGAGCCATCATAATTAATAAAGGGAAAAAGTAATAAAGTGCAACAGGAAACATTTACTCAAGAACAGCTTTTAATTCATTTTCAATGCAGAAGCACCACAACCCATAAAAAGACATTTTAATCCACATTAGCAGTAACACATCATGTGTGCCCTGTGTTACTGAGCGGGCATCGTACTGGGACGGCACCATGAATGCGTTGTTACTAAAAACCAAAAAAAACAGCCCTGTGAATATATCATTTATTATGCTTTCAGAAATTCTCCTCATCTCTGCGCTGACTGTCAGATAAATACAAACTGTACGTTTAACCACAGCGCGCTCCGTAACTGCAGTGATGCCACAAAGCACCGAAACGGGACATTAGTCATCGCCTTAACGGGTGAACCCCAGCATTTCATTAGGACTAAATAATTAATGTTCTCTTTTTGTATTATTTCATGTATTTGTCAGGACAGCAGTCTGCATGCTCACTGGAATACACGTGTTTCTGCACCTTTTATAAGCAGAAATAGACGTGGAAACTTGTTCTGAGTATTTTTACAGTATTACTGTGGTCCTGTATTACAGTTTATCAGGGCAATTATCACTTAGCAGACAGTAATTTATGTAAAATTGATCAAACCTGTACTCTGTGATCTAAAAATAAACTAGTGGGTACTTCTGTTATTAGGAAAAAATGAGAACAGATGTTTTTCTTAATTTTATTGACAGGCTTTTAAATACGAAACATCTTATTTGATAAACTAAATTAGTTTTTATAATGCAGTAAATATTAGCAATATGGAATCTGTTTCTTAAACGTCCACCCTTCTGCAAAACACATATAAAACTCTTCTGTATTTTAATAATTAAATATTAATTATTTCCCATTAAAAATATATAAATGAGTACTTATTTTAACAATAATAATAATAATAATAATAATAATAATATGAATCAATCCACTGTTTCAGACAACCTCTGGCTTTACAGACAACAGAACGTGCGTTGACACGGACAGATATGAGAATGCTTTGGAGCATATTAGCATAATGATGATGATGTGATGATCCTGTTCCAGTGTTGCTGAGCTCATCCTGAGGCCTGCTGTCAGGAAAAGAGCTGCTGATTATTTACATGATAAATGAATGTGTTGTTATGACTGCCACATGCAAAGATTTACACTTTGTTCAGTTTGTGAAAGGCTCAGATTTCAGAGGCTGATTTCTGAGTAGAGTTAGATGATAAAAGTTTGTAATTTACATCATGTTGCTTTTACCTCACACCTGAGCACTGTGGGTAAAAAGTGAAGTGTGTTTCTGCTTCAGTGTGATGTTTAATGGGGTTGTTACAGCAGAAAGATGCAGGGAGGATGCTGACAGTGTTACCATAGTTTCTTCTTTATTTCTTCCTCTTCAAACTCAAAGTGGACTGAACCATGTGAGAGCACTGCTTGAGAATGAGTAGTGAATGGAGATGACAAGATGTCTCAGAAGTTACTGGGGGAGGCCTCAACTTCATGGCGTGTCCTAGCATCGCACCAGAAACAGGGAGAAATTGTCATGTTGAGGCTGTTGTGTTTCAGTGGTGATTAGAGTTGGAGTCTGTAAATAAGTTTTGGGCCCTGAGAATGAATCATTACCCTGTCCCTTAAAGCCACATGTTAGTGATGTTTGGAGAAAAGGGACTGTAGTGTACTGTGCCGCACTGTGATCATTTTATAACATTGGACATATTTATTAATAACAAAGTAGGATGGTCCTATGGTTCATCTGTACCCAGTCCAATAAAACACACCAAACAAGATTCAGCAGCAGAATCGACAGAGAAGATCTGCGCAGGTTTTCACGGGCGCAGCGCACACACTCGACTGTGCTGCTCCACCCACAGATGCACTTTCCTCCCAGATGCGGCTCCACAGCTCAAAAGCATCATTACAATAAAGACATTATCAAACAAACACAATTTGTGTTTGTGCGTACGTGTGTGTGTGTGTGTGTGTGTGTGTGTGTGCGTACGTGTGTGTGTGCGTACGCGCATAGAGGCAGAGGACTGATATGATGATGATGAAGACCGTATCACCTGCTGTGTATCTGCCTGAGCTCTGCTGTGGCTGTACAGTGGGCAGTGTGAAAGCACTGTTGCTCTCTCAAATGAGATTCGGTTATTATTAATTAGTATTAATTGAAACACTAATTAAATGCAAGTTTTTTCTTTTAATTTCTTGAAATTAAAATTTACTTCCCTAATATTTTGAGGTTGGTGGTTCCCAATTTTTCTCTGTTCCAAGAATGAAAACATCTGAGAGTGTCAAAAGTATTTTATGTATAACTAAAAGTATTTAATAATCAAATCCATGTAGTTCTGCTAAAACTGGAGTGATGTGCTCTTTCTCTGTTTTAGGTAATAACCTTGGAGAAAAGTACTGATGGTGTTTTTAGGAAATCCAGCTAAATTCAGTTGAGTCTGCTCGAAATGAATGCATGAACCAGTTTTTCCGGCGCATTCTAATATTCCCAGGGTGCTGAGATCTGCTGCTCACCCCATTTATGAACACGGTTTCTGTGTTGGTCTTCAGTTCAGTTTTATTTATATAGGGCCAAATCAGAACAGGTCCTCAAGGTGCTTTATATCAGGGTAATGATCCTACAGTATTAGATCAGGTGAGCAAGTACTGGGCGATGGTAGGGAGGAAAAAATCCCTTTTAATAAAAGAAACCTCTGGCAGAAGCGGGCTCAGGGAGGGGCAGCCATGTGACAGAGGAGAGCACAGGGAGACAAAACACCGACTGCAGGAGAGAGAAGATAACATTTAATAACATGCAGGGATCAGTGGATCACAGGAAGTACCTAAGCGCTTTCAGGGTCACATGATCCAGCCCCAAGTCTGATCTTAACTGCAGAGAGGGTGATTGTAGGAAGCACACAGGTACATGTACTCCTCCACATCGGCATCCTGTCTCATAGACATGGACATTGTAGCGGTCCTTCTGTCTGATCCTGTGAACTAAACCTGCTGAAGAAGCTGTCATTTGCTATCTGGCTGTCTGCCACCTTAAACCCGATGATTTTCTTCATTTCACTCCGCACATCCCTGCTGCTGTTCTGCTCGAGTTTGGCCTCCTCCTTTCGGACGGCTTGCATTTCCTCAGCTCAGCCTCCTCAGTTCTCCCCTCCTCCTTTTTTATTAAGCAGTCCTTTCAGCTCACTTGTGATCCAGGACTTGTTTTTCACAAAGCAACATGGATGTAAGCTGGTGTGTTCGCAGAAATTGATAAATTCTGTGATGCAGCCAGTCCGAAGTGACTACGGTGTCAGCAGGACTAGATTGTGTTGTGATTGTGGACTCGAATGTACATTAGTGTTATATCCCACGCTGCTCACTCAGGTCCATTGATCAGCAGCTTTTACTATTTACAAATTCACAAATGGCTCATATAGCCAACCAGGCATGCTCAGTTATGCTCCAAACTTTCTACTCAGATCAGCTCATCGAGAGAGAAACTTACCTCTGCCCAACAACGTTTTCCCCTGGCTTTAACGCCAGACTGTTGTTTTCATTATTATCAGTTTATTTCATTTTTATTTTTTAATCATTTATATGTTATTAATTTATTAGTATTTATTAATTTCTTATTCTTATTCTTATTCTTATTAATGGCCGAGGCCTCCCGTGTGGGTTTCCTCCCACAGTCATGCAGTTAGTGGTTGTCTGTCTGTGACAGGCTGGCGACCTGCACAGGTGTACCCTGCCTCACCCCCTATGAGGGAGATGGAAAGGATGGATGGATTATTATTAATGAATATTCTTAAATGAATTGTTGTGTTTTAACTGTAGTTTCCTTGCCGTGCAGCAGTCTGATGGTTGTCTGTCGTGTGTAAACGTGCCTTTATCAGTGCTCTGTTGTTTCTGTCGTTACCAGAGTAATAAAATGGCGGGCTAAAGTGGAGTGAGTGGTGTCACGTGCTGCGTCTGTGTTGATGACTGAATAATAGCAGACTTCCCTCAGCAGTTGTGTGCATTCCAGCAGATATCAATTCCATATCCGGACCCAGAAATGTTCCTTCGCAGTAGCATGTTCAGGATGGCACCACTTTTCTCTCACCAACGATACAATCCCTACACCTTTACCTGTCCCAAACGCTCTGAGGTCAGGTACCGGCACACTGTAGTGAGTGCAGCTTTATTTCTGTGAAATGCACACTGCGCTCATGCTATTCTCTCTTGGTCTTTTCCCAGGATGATCACTCTAACGGAGGCTTTATAGTTCCTCCTTCTTGCTATTGGCTTAGGAGCTCCAGCTCTGTATCCCCGTTGTTTTTTCCGTAGCTGGATAACAGCTCTTGTTCAATTCAGTACCACTGATGTACTTAATGCCGTCAGTTGTTCCCCAGTGTAAACAATGCAGCTCTCCACTGGCAGAAAAAATCACCATGAGCAAGAAAAAAAGGGTGCACAAGCTAATACATTAGTCAGTTATAAAAAGTATAACTGAGTTTGTGACTAAGAATAAACTGCTGCAACAGGATACGGCTCAGCACTGCATCACAGGATGATAACCCCACAGCTAGCAAACTCACACCCACTGAGTGTGCAGTCAGGTGCTGCTGAACACTATTTCAGTATCTTCCATTAGTAAGTAAAGTATGTTTCCCACCTACACCTTTTACTGTTACATATTGAAAACATGTCTTAATGTCGGACGTGGTTCCCTCATGTCGGCTTCTTGAGGATTCCTTGAGCTAAACGCTGAATGCAAAATTGCACTCACTGCACGTATGTGAGTGGTACCCACACAGACACGGGGAGAACATGCAAACTCCACACAGGGGGCCCTGGGTTCAACAAGCACAGTATTTAAGGGATTTAATAAGTGTGGCTGAGGAACAACAGGAAGAAAATAAAGTTCTCTGCTAAGAACCCGGATCTCATGTACACCAGGGAAAGAAATAGGATCTTAAATTCTTTCCTTAGAGGCCCTGTCTTCATCTTTCTCTTTTCCAAGAAAAGGAAAGATCCATGATGAGGAATGTTGGGAACCCATGAGGTCACTGCAGAGCATGTGGAAGGGGCAGGATGAATAAGTGACAACTAATTTCTTCATTTTTAAATGTCACACCAGTTTAAAGCATGTTTATTAGGAACCACTTGAAACTGGCACTACACATGGAACGATGGACATTTGTGTTGTGAAATCTGCTGTAATTATACACTGCTCAAAAAAATAAAGGGAACACTTAAACAACACAATATAACTCCAAGTAAATCAAACTTTTGTGAAATCAAACTGTCCACTTAGGAAGCAACACTGATTGACAATCAATTTCACATGCTGTTGTGCAGATGGAATAGACAACAGGTGGAAATTATTGGCAATTAGCAAGACACACTCAATAAAGGAGTGGTTCTGCAGGTGGGGACCACAGACCACTTCTCAGTACCTATGCTTTCTGGCTGATGTTTTGGTCACTTTGAATGTTGGTGGTGCTTTCACACTCGTGGTAGCATGAGACGGACTCTACAACCCACACAAGTGGCTCAGGTAGTGCAGCTCATCCAGGATGGCACATCAATGCCAGCTGTGGCAAGAAGGTTTGCTGTGTCTTATCAGCATAGTATCCAGAGGCTGGAGGCGCTACCAGGAGACAGGCCAGTACACCAGGAGACGTGGAGGAGGCCGTAGGAGGGCAACAACCCAGCAGCAGGACCGCTACCTCCACCTTTGTGCAAGGAGGAACAGGAGGAGCACTGCCAGAGCCCTGCAAAATGACCTCCAGCAGGCCACAAATGTGCATGTGTCTGCACAAACGGTTAGAAACCGACTCCATGAGGATGGTATGAGGGCCCGACGTCCACAGATGGGGGTTGTGCTCACAGCCCAACACTGTGCAGGTTCACACTGAGCACATGTGACAGAGTCTGGAGACACCATGGAGAGCGATCTGCTGCCTGCAACATCCTTCAGCATCCTTTGGCTGTGGGTCAGTATAGTGTGGGGTGGCATTTCTTTTGAGGGCCCCACAGCCCTCCATGTGCTCGCCAGAGGTAGCATGACTGCCATTAGGTACCGATATGAGATCCTCAGACCCCTTGTGAGACCATATGCTGGTGCGGTTGGCCCTGGGTTCCTCCTAATGCAGGACAATGCTAGACCTCATGTGGCTGGAGTGTGTCAGCAGTTCCTGTAAGATGAAGGCATTGAAGCTATGGACTGGCCCGCCCGTTCCCTAGACCTGAATCTGATTGAGCACATCTGGGACATCATGTCTCGCTCCATCCACCAACAGACCATGCACCACAGACTGTCCAGGAGTTGGTGGATGCTTTAGTCCAGGTCTGGGAGGAGATCCCTCAGGAGACCATCCGCCACCTCATCAGGAGCATGCCCAGGCGTTGTAGGGGAGGTCATACAGGCACGTGGAGGCCACACACAATACTGAGCCTCATTTTGACTTGTTTTAAGGACATTACATCAAAGTTGGATCAGCCTGTAGTGTGTTTTTACACTTTAATTTTGTGTGTGACTCCAAATCCAGGCCTCCATTGGTTAATAAATTTGATTTCCACTGATGATTTTTGTGTGATTTTGTTGTCAGCACATTCAACTTTGTACAGAACAAAGTATTCAATGAGAATATTTCATTCATTCAGATCTAAGATGTGTTATTTGAGTGTTCCCTTTATTTTTTTGAGCAGTGTATTTACACTGAGTGTCAGACCTGTTTTCTGTTTCGCAACAAAATCTGTAAAGTCTTTGACTGGATCACTTGATGGGAATGTTTTTTGATCCACACCAATCCATACTGCAGCAGCAGGCTGGCATGAAGGCTAAGAGGGAGACCAATTTCAACATGTTATTCTTTCATCTTCAAAGTTCAAGGTGACTGAATTGATTTGATGCTTAGTATCATGTGAGTGGCCTGCCTGCGAATGCTCCCTGACATCTCCTCACTGCTCACTAATGAATGGCAAATATAGCAAACCGCAGCACTCCACATCTGATCTGCAGAGCAACAAAGAAAGCCAGTGTCCATCACTGAGGCAATCAATGGCTGCAATATCACAAAGCAAAACAATTTCTCTCTCTCACTCACACACACACACACTCACTCCTGGTCAACAGCGACCTCAATATTTTATTTCTACTTATATTTATCTCAGTCTGTCAGGCCAGATTAGCAACATGAGAGAAGCATAAGAAAGATTTCAGATTAAGATGATTTTTTTATATTCCACTGGCTATAAAGTAAATTATCCACCCCACATCCTTCTCCAAGTGAATCACATTCTGTTTAGCAGGGTGGCATGTTATTAGGCCTGACATAACCAGGGTTAATAGAATTCTTCAGGGGTCTGAAACCCAGAGCGATATAATCCCAACAGCAGAGAAATAATAATCCTCCTCCAACACCTGCACCAAAAACTAAAAACAACAATACAGCAAGAAAAGACGTAAAGCTTCAAAAATGATGTACATACAGAACTGTGTGTGTGTGCGTGTGTGTGTGTGTAAAACATAAAGGTATTCCATCATAAAGCAAACATAATTACCAGTATTATCTCCTAGAGCTCGATTTGTGCTTCGCTCTCTGAATGTGCAGAAATACAGCAAGAATATTTTATCAACAAATGATCCCTTTGAAACCGAAGCTTACACAGATGATAGTGGTAATAGCGCAACAACACTGTTTATGCTGATGTGTGATTTTCACAGTACAGAGGGATAATGTTGAAAGCCCAGAGGAGGGAGGAGAGCAGACAGACTGACACATTTAAGGTAAAAAATGCTGAGAAAATGAAGACTGCGGCACAGCGGCCTGCTGAGTGCTACCACACACATTAGCACTGACTCCAAGGCTGGATGCAGGCGTGAAAAGGCTGTTGGGCATCTGTTAATGGAAAACTGTAAATTCCAGGCATCCATTTAAAGACAGCACCAGGAGAACACTTATTTATTTATCTATCTATTCATTCATTTTTTTTAATCCAACTTCAATTTTCCTCTACAGTGGTTTTACTAAGATTGTAAATGCAAGCAAACGCACAGCGCCATCAACATTGCTGGATTTATTAATGTTTTGAAAAGCTGGCTATCAGTGAGAGATAACCAACATGTAGAGGATGGTTCAGTGTAATAATTTATATTTTTTCCCTCCTTGAGATCAACTTTTTAATCCACATTTACCGTTTATAACCCTGTATGTAAATGTAAATGAAAAATGTGTCATTTTTTAATTTGACACCAGTCTTCTGATGCATTGTCAGTTTGCATATCAGCGTCAGGCATGACTGTGGCATCGGGTCAAGCTTTATCTCCGGGGACTGGCAGAGAATGAACAGAAAACACTTCTAAAATTCATGTTTCATTTTTAAATCTCATTGATATACATTTCCATTTCAATACATTTCATATATTTATAATAATCTAACAAGCAGTTCAGTGTGTGAGTACTCACAAACAGGAAGAATATGTTTTTTTTAATGAATAGTAGATTCAAAGGAATGGTTGAAGGTCACACTCTCCATTCTTCTCAGTGAATACCCCCACCTCCTGTCCTGACAGATCACAGTGTCATCTACGAAGATTACAGTCCACAGAGACAGCTGTCCCCACTCAAAGCAAACAATGCATCTAATTCAATTCACTTTTATTTATATAGCCCCAAATCACAACAGGCGCCTCCAAGTGCTTTATATTGTAGGTAAAGACCCTACAATAATACAGAGAAAACCCAACAGTCAAAACAACCCCCTATGAGCAAGCGCTTGGCGACAGTGGGAAGGAAAAACTCCCTTTTAACAGGAAGAAACCTCCAGCAGAACCAGGCTCAGGGAGGGACAGTCATTGGGGCTGAGGGGAGAGAGACAGGACAAAAGACATGCTGTGGAAGAGAGCCAGAGATTAATAATAACTAATGATTAAATGCAGAGTGGGGTATAAACATCTGTAGTTCTCAAAATCACCGTCGCAAACAAGAAGGTGCTCAGAGCCGATCCTGATGTAACTCATCTGTCACTCCTACCACACACCTCACTGCTGCCTCAAACCACAGTTCCTGTCTTGGTGCCCTATCATCTGCTTTCTCTGGATCCACAAAGACACAGTGCAGCTACCTTCTGACCTTCTCTCTACTTCTCCATCAACACTCAAAGCTAACGGCACATCTATAGCGCTCTTTCTCAACATGAAGCCATACTGCTGCTCACTGATCATCACCTCTCTTCTTAAACTAGCAACTCTTTCTCATACCTTCATGGTGTGGTTCATCAGATTTATCTCTCTGTTGTTATTGCAGCTCTGCACATCATTCTGTACCAACATGCTTCTCCATTTCTCAGGCGTCCTTTCACTCCCCAGTTAAACAGTCTGGTTAAAAAGTCCACTGTCCTCTCTCCTAAACATCCCCATACTTCCACACATGTCATCTGACTGCCTTCCACTCTTCATCCTCTTCATAGCTGCCCTCGCTTCCTCCTTCCTAATCCTCAGCACTTCCTGATTCACTAACTGTCCTCCATCAGTCCTCCTCTCTCTCATTTTCTACATGATGAGCCCATCCTTTCAGCTCTCTGCCCAGCCAGTCAATACAAGTCCTTTTCTCCTTCCAGTGTCCAGCCTCACATACAACTCACTATAAGTATTTCCCTTTGCCGCCTCTTTCTCTCTGCTGTACGTCTAGTCTCCCAGTACTCCTATCTACTTTCTTCATATCCTCGACTAGCCCACTTTTTCTCATTGTCCTCTTTCCTCTGTTGAGAGGATTTAACAAACACCTTCTTGGCAGTTTCCCTCAACACCTCAGCTGTAGTTTCACAGTCACCTGGTAATTCTTACCTACTACCCAGAACCTCTGTCAACTCCTCCCTGAACTCTGTGCAACAGTCTTCCTTCTTCAGCATCCACTGTTTAATCCTCTGCCTTCACTCACTTCTTGATTTCCAGACTATCATCCGATGCTGCCTAGCTGCATTCTCCCCTGACACCACCTTGAATTCACACTTGTTTAATCCTCCCAAAAAATCAGAATGTACTAAATGTAATATGTAGCTGCTATTGGTGTGCACCAATAACATGTGCCATTTTATGTAAATTTGATTTGTCTAACACTTTGGCCTGACAGATCTTAGAATTCCACCAGAACTCAAGTGTTTTTTATTTTTTGGTTTGGTTTTTCTCCAGACACCTCAAGAAAAGGCTTCAACATAAACACGCACTTTCTGCTAAAAGTGAAACACTTCTGCCCACTTGGATGCCTCTTTTCCTCAGTTTGTGCTGCAGAGGACCTGTGCAGTCACCTTGCAGATGAAGTTTGTTACACCAGTGATTTGCAATCTGTCAAAATTCAATGCAATCAACCACTGATTTTTCCTGGTCACTACGAGGTTGCTGTCCTATTTTTTATTCCAGTGTGACTGAGCCATCAGGACAGATGACCTCCCATTTGACTTGAGAACACTTTGCTACACAAAATACATTAACTCAGTGATTGCAAAATGCCTAGGTCCTGTGCCCCCAGAGCAAGAATTAGTGGTGCCACACTTTCCTGTTTAACCCTCTGTGATGGGTTGGTGAATAGTGAATTGATATTGGTGTTTACTGGTGCTGGCACTGGTGTAATTAAAAAAAATATTATATTGAATTGAATAATGGCCATTCAGGGAGAATATCAAGCTTAAGATGCAACTTTGTTATCCTTAAATTACACATGACCTCATTTGAGAGCGCAGACAGGACTCCCAGTTAGACAAGTCATTATTAAGGCAGCAATCGATAGCATCCAGCCCCACAGAGCTGAAAGCCTGTGATTTTAGAGGAACCACTGCACAACACCCCCCCTGGCTTGACAATAGCTGTGCTCCTGGGAGATTTGCAAGAAGCTGTGAGTAGTTTGTCATCAGTGCTTTTTTCTTGATTCTCTGCAGTCTGAAAGATTTAGGCCAGCTCCTCTTTTTCTAATGACTAGCACAGATGTTCAGCTCTGAAGGGCACAAGGACACCTGCAGCCAGACTGCTGGTCAACGACACCGCAGCTTAGTTTTCTTTGGCAGCTCTAGCTGCTGCTGAGGGTCTGAGAATATAATCAGTCATCTATTACTGCTTACCTATTCTCCAACTGCAGTTGACTAAAACCTAAAGTTTCACATTCTTCATAGATTAACATAATCTTGACTCATTATGCAGCGAGAGGACACAGATGACAGTGTGCTTCACTTTTACTGGAGTCAGCTACAGTGACCCAGTCTTTTAGAAATTATTTTGGTATATTGCTAAAGTTCTGTTTGTGCTGACATAGAGGTACTTCATAAATCTTTACTTTTTGACATTTTGTGGTCACGGAGGCATGTCGAGGAGATCCTCGAAGAATTCCTTCCACCGCCGGATTATATCATCAGTTGTATCCTCAGCAGTGCCCCATCTGCACTATTCACTATGTGAGTAGAGGATTGCTTTCCCCCTCTGAGTTGCCTGACGGTCTGCCAGAATCACTTCGAGGCTGAACAAAAATCTTGTTCCATGGCCTCACTGAGCTCCTCCTGAGTTTCTGCCTCAGCTATTGCCAAAGGCGCACTCCACTTGGCCTGCCGGGACCTTTCAGCCGCCTCTGAAGTCTCAGAAGCTAACCGCCCCGATAGGATTCCTCCTCCATCTCCTGTGTCCACCAGGGTTGGAGATTTACGGCCTCGACAAGTGCCAACTACGTTGCAGCCGCAGCTCCATGCGGCCGCCTAAATGACGGAGGGGTGGAATGTGGTCAGTTCAGACTCGTGTCCCCAGCCTTTCCCAGAATGCTGTGGAAGTACTACTGTAGGTGAGAACTGAAGATCTTGTGGACCAGCAGACCCTTACTATATGTGTGGGCAGGCCTGTCCAGCATTCTCCCCTGCCACCTGATCCAACTCACCACCGGGTTGTGATTTTTTTTTTTTGACAGCTCAATTCCTCTCTTCACTCGAGTGTCCAGAACATGCATACATATGATTACAAAATTGATCACTGACCTCCAACCTAGGGCGTCCTGGTGCAGTGTGCACTTATGAGCACCCTTATATTTGAACATGGTATTAGTCATGGACAAAATATGGTTAACACAGAAGTCCAGTAACAGTACACCAGGTGGGTTAGGAGTCACCAGATGGGGCACTCTATAGCATCCCACCCAGCAGCTCCAACAAGTCTGGGTACTCTGAGCTGGTGTTGTGCACATAACTGCAGATGACAGTTAGGACTTGTTCCCTGAGCCAAAGGCACAGCAACCCTCTCATCCCAATTTAAGGGCAAGTCCCTCTCACCAAAGGCAACTCCTGATTGGAACAGAGTCCAGCCTTTCTCCAGGGACTGATTCTGGAGCCAAAGCCATGAGTTGAGGTGACCCTGACTATAACTAACCAATGTCTCTCAACCTCACACACCAGCTCAGACTCCTTCCAAGCCAGAGAGGTGACACTCCATGTCCCAGTAGCTCTGGCTGTCTTCCACACCATATCTTCTTTCCTGTCTCCCCCCATCCTCCTGTGGTCGCAGCAGATGGCGGCCCCTCCCTGATCCTGGTTCTTCAGAATATAAATAAAACTGAACTGAATTGAAAACACTGTTGGAAATAAATGTTTCTTGCAGATGTAAATGATTGACTCCACCTAGCAACATCTTCTTTGTTTTCTTTTTTCTTTCTTTTTTTTTGGGGGGGGGGGGCTTTGGTTATGTAGCTGGCTGCACCAGAGATGCCTCCATCATGACTTTCTCTCTCCTTATGCCTCTCCACAGTCTTCTTTTTTCTTTTTCCACTTTAAATCTAAAAGTCACATAATCATAAAACACCCGGCTCTTGGTTATTCACTTATTTGATTCCTCACACTAACTGCATTTTCCATTTTTGTCATTTATTAAGATAGATTTAATGCCACAAACCATTACACAAATAATCTAATGTGTTTAAGGCGGTATGCAGTGATCTTCTTTCTTTGGATAGAATATATTTTTTAGGCCTCACACTGAAGCAGCCTTCAATTTTGCTGAATCCCTTGAGCACTTGAGAGGGAGATTTTGCCTGGAATGTGTTGGTTCATTCAGGTCTCAGATTGAATCCTGTGTCTGCTGCTTGTTATTACAATAGAGCACTCAGTATGCACAAAGGGACTCTCCTGCTCAAGCTTTTAATGGGACTTTTAGGTGGAGAATGCAGTACTCTGTCTGACAGCCTTGCCACTTTGTCTTTTTTCTTCAACTTTGTCAGACATGCACATACACACCCCTTCCCCTCTTATGTCTCAGTACTCTTGGCTGCTAATCAGGTTCTCCATCACTTTAGAGGGGTCATAGATGATAACCTGATTCTAATTACATACAAGGGGAACCTTTGATGTCTTTTGTGTTTCTCCTGCTGGGTTCCCATCTTGCCCTTCCCTCCCTCCACAAACTCACAGTCACCCACCAAATCTTCTCCTCCACCTCAAACTCCCTGGAGACTTCTTTGTACGAGGCTAGACATACATGCAGCGGTGAAGCAGCCTCAGTACTACAAGGTGAACTATTCCCTTGCACGTGTTATTATTAATAACTGCCAGAGAGAGAGGTCACCAAAGACAACTCCTTGAAAAGAACCTGGGGCAAGGCAAGTAGGCCGCAGCTGGGTGTGTTGTAAAACAATATCCCCTTCCCCCTGAAGAGACTGAAGAGAGTTTAAAACAAGAATAATGCATGTGGGAAAAAGGGGAGAGCCACACAGTCACATTATTTGGCTGTGAAAAATTAAGATGTCACCACCTGGCGCTTTTAAGCATACCTTTACCACTGCGCTGAAGGTATTAGAATATGAATAGGCTGGGGCTATAACTTTCATTGCCCTTTCTCTCTCTGTTCTCTGCTCTCCTGCGTTGTCGTTAACTTCTGATGGCAGCATTAAATTTAAATGGCTGCTGAATACAGAGCCACTGGGAGGAGCAGAGACAAAAATGGGAGAGATGCTAATCACCAGTCAAATTATGGCATATCTCTGCTTAGTGGAAATCATGGTGCTTTTTTTTTTTATAGCTGTACAGCACAATTGGGCAGTTCTGGCAAAAATATAGTGAATATGAGTCAAATTTAAAGTGTCACCTCAAAGAATAAATACAGGCCCACTCCCTATTTAAAGGAGCAGCAATGTTCCCTCTAAAAATGCTTTACGTCATGCTTGATACTGAAATATTGTATCAACCATTTATTTAGGCCTTAATTATTATTTATGACAACTGCAGTTTTCCCATCCTCAGCTCTGAGCAGCAGTTCACAGTTGCAGCCTCTCCAAATGAAACTGGTTTTGGTGGTGTCGAGATTCATGTAATGGTCAACAGTGTGATTTAATCTCCTCGATGCTAAGGAACAGAGTGGGCTAATCCCCCCATGCAGCTGTAGAGCTTTACATGCCTCACTTTAAAGTATTAAAATTGTTGCATACCTTTCTGCTGCTTGTTTGGAGATTTAAAAGGACTGAAATGAGCGTGCTTCAGTGTCAGTCATGCTTCATTCACGCTGCTGCAGTCAGAGCTCACAGACATGATGCACTCTTTTTATTATTAGATCCTGTTATTGATTGTTTAACTTATTTGTTACAAATGATAACACAGGTTAACGATTCTGTCTGTTTGTTTTTTCAAAGAAATTACATTTTTTTCAGAGATGTGGAAAACCAATTAACCATTAAACCATTAAATCATAACTAGAAATCAATGACAAACTGCTAACTTTCCAAAGACCAGTAAAATCATGACCATTACTAATTTGTAAACCCTGTGAACTGCATACAGGAGTAAAACTACTTGAAGAGGATAGGTGTGCAGTTTAGTTTATGTCTTATGGACAGCACAGAGTATGAGTAAGTCCTCTTGCTGCTGTGCTAAGAAGCACATTTGATTTTGCAGTATCCTCAAAGAAGAGCTGAAAATTAAGTAATAGCTAAAACCAACCTGTTCTCCACAAACTGTAATAACCACCAGAACATGAATTTTAGATATGCTTTTTGTTACTAAGTGTTGGGAAAACTCAGTAATATATTGTCACACTAAATGTTCTCCCCTCTTAAAAAGCCACCGAAGGAAATATAGCTGCCTTGATTTAATGAAATCAGATGAAGAACTGCTGTGAAGATTGAATGGGTGAAGATGAACTTACACTGAAGTATAACACATTTCACATTTTAACAAATAAAATGTGAAAAACCTCAACAAAATTTCAGTTTACAGCTTATTAAAACAGTGAGTGAGGGAAACACACCTACACTGTACAACAACCTTAAAACTGTTCACAAAGTTGCCAGTGATCAGTTCCCAATTAAATCTCTGAAAACAACACGTGGTGATTAAAAAAAAAAAAAAAAAGCAAATCAGTGTGTTTACAGTCACTTTGAAAAGTTTGGTAGATTAATTCAGATTATTTCAGATTATTTCAGAATGCGTAGCGGCCACATTTTCAGTGGTCGGTCTCAGCTCGTAGGTTCCCGTGTCAGTGCTGCTCATTCGGCTTTTTAAATCCCTGCGTTACGTTGCTCTGCTGTAGCGGACACACAAAGAATGACTGCTGTGTCTTAGAGCTCTGCGATTCCTGGAGATTCAAAAGAGGCAGGCCTTCCAAAATCTTTGTTGATCTCATATATAAACTATGAGCAAACAGTGCATTCCTGCTTTTTCAGATTTTGTCGACACCTTTTCTCAGAGTTGGACTGACGGCTCGTTTTGTGGCTCAAGTCTTAGACGGTAATCAGTAGCAGTTGGTTCTTACTACAAAATACTTCATCACTCACTACTTATTATTTAGGTTATTATTATTATTATTATTGTTAAGAAAAAGCAAAGGATGGAAAATGGGGAGAAAGCAGGATTTATGTATGTACTCAATTAATCCCGATTCAGATTCAGCAATGTGTCAGGTCAGTTAGTTGACTCGTTCTTTTGGCAGTTCCTCGTATGAGTTTCTTCTTCATTGCAGCTTTTTTCCCTTTTCACCTTCATTCAATTTAAACATTATCTCAAGGATTCATATGCAGTGATTCTAATAAACCACGTTTTTGAGGGAATCTGTTTATCGCCCTGGTGTGTTTTAATAAAAATCTTAATGTTTTGCACCAGTGTGTCACTGATTGAGTAATGCCATATATTCTTCGTCCCTCCACAGCCATATTTTGTGTTCGTGGATCGTCGTCATCCTAACAATATATTTTCAGACACTGAGCACTTTGTTAATATCAGCTGTGAATGTGCTTGAGGTTAACCTGTGTTTCTCCTATATTTTAATTTGACAAATAGTTCTGTGAGGATCAGATTTTAGGATCTATTCAGGTAATACTAGGAGCAAAGAAATCTTGTGTTCCTTGTGAGCAGAGTGAAATGATCATAATGTTCACTTAGTGGTTAGTAGACAGCTTACAGCAGCTGAGGGTGGTGTTGCTGTAAGTGTTCAGCAGCGGAGGCGATTGGTTTTGGACAGCCTGATGTTATTGATTTCTCACAGCCACATAGTCTTGGTAGTGTTATGTAATTTGAAAGGCTTGAGTTGACACAGTTTCAGATGCATCTTCACCTCCACCTACATGAGTTTATTTTTTCTGTTCCAAAACTCCTTTAAACAAATACTGATCTGATGGTGTTGAATCCCAAACAAATAGAAAAATCTTTATCTAAAATCAAAACAATGGGAATACAGAATATGTCATTTTCTTCTGTTTTAGTTTAGGGCTAACTCATAACTCACATATCCTAATTAAAAAAATCCTATATTTCTACATCATTCCGTAAATGCTAGCTCTTTTGATTTGTCTAGCTTAGAACCATTTCTTTATTGGAGTTCACGGCTGGCAGTAATTCCTGTTTGATGAGGATGGACTCGCAGGTGTCAGGTTGGACAGCTGGGTGTTAACCTGTTCCTCACTACAGTGAAACACTGAAAAGGACTCTCGCTGATCAAGAGCAGGTTAAGTGCAGTCAGACTATCAACCTGGTTTTTTTGGTGTCTGTGTTCCCAGATGCCAGCCTTCAATTTTGAGAGGAAAGTGTCATCATAACTAAAGCTCCGGGTCATATTTGTGCATCTACTAAAATCCCACAAGCCTGTTATCTCGTGTAGGTTCCTGAGCATTGCCTTGATACAGTCTCAGTTCATCTGTGGGATTACCTGAGTGTGCCAAACATCAGCCTGCGCAATGAAAATTCATTGAGTCTGTTACCTTGTGCAGTTGTAAATCATGTGACTGTCCCAGTCATTGCCCAGGTAGACCTTGTTCTAATGAATATTGACTCATATTTGGTTATTCAATAAGCCATTTAAATGTCTGAAACTGTGTCCCACTCTTGTCACAGGCTCCAAAGTCTCAGCTCCTTCACCTGCTGATAGGACTCAACCTAAATTTAACTTAGTTGCACAGTGGTAGCTGATGTGGTTTTTACTTCTCATCCCAACTATTCGATAACCTCTCTCCTCCAGACTAATCTTTATGGCCCTGATAAATGGTCTATATTGACATCAAAGGGATGGAAAGATGGTGCTGTGCCTTATGGGTAGGAGAACATGAGCCTGTTGAAAGAGGCTGGGCCCAGCTCCCCTTTTCACTAAACAGTGAATGTGTCTGTTCACTATCAAATTCAAATTCAAAATGCACTTCTTTGTATTTTTAATTAAACTCTAGTGCAGTTTGGAGGCTATTTGACCTTTGCTGCCCCATATTTATGGGGAGTGCCACAGGTCATTTCTATGCATTTATTAATGGCTTACCCGCCTCCCTTTTCCTCTTAGGCAATGATCCTTGAGGCTTTACAGATTAAGGAGAGGTTTGGGTCTTAAGTATGGCCTATTTTTAATCTGCTATGTGGGAAATTCTTTAAGACAGAAGAGCTAAAATGTCTAAGGCTTGAGTTAAAATGATGAGGAAACGCATGTTTTACGTCATGTTGACCGTAGGTGTGGTTAATGACCTGAACCCTGATTTTCTCCCTCGGCTTTCTTTACTTTTTATCACATCTAAATGTTGTAGGTGTTTTGGTGTGTATGTGATGAGTGTTTCCTGAATGCCACTGCCATATTTCAGCTTCGCTTAAGTTTATTTAGGCATCTCAAAATACTTGGCTATGGTTTGGGATTTACAATTCTTACAAAACATCAACACTAACGGCAAGTAGGAGACAGTATTTGGACAATTATAGCTGTAATCTTTTCTTCTAAGATATTTTAAAAGATAACCTTTTGTGAAAAGTATTATGAGCTATTTCAGAATTCTGCCTTTTTTTTTCTGGTGGTGCAGGACTCTGGATCCAAGTCCCCCAACACCACCCCATTCCCTGACGAACTGTTTGACCAGCTTTCAAAAAGTGCTAATTAAATATTTTTTCCTTTGCAAAAGGAGGTACAAGGTCATTACGGCAAAATAAGAATAAGAAATGTTTCATGGAAACAAAAAGGAATATTTATGAACATTATGCATTATTACAAAGAAATAGAAAAGCATGTACAGTTACGTTCCAGAGCCACCGCGATAGGTGAAAATCTGCAAAGTAGCAGCATTGTAGTTATTATATATTCATTTTATTATATATATTTTAAGGCTTTATAAACCTTTCCCACTCTCTTACTACAACTTGAATGATGAGGATAATGAAGTATGTAGCTGTGCAGTACTGATGGTGATGAAGGTGGTGCAGTATCTTCGCCCACTGCCATAACTTCTATTTCGTAGGTGTAACTTATCTCTTCATCAGAGTGATGAACATAGTTACGGGCTGCCATATAAATACATATATACCTCAAAATCCAGTGATATAGTGAAAACTCAGTGAAACACAGTAATATTTTTTTTTTAAAAATCCACCATACAGTGAAGCTGCAATAAGTGAACCGCGATATAGCGAGGGACGACTGCATAGATATCAGTTCAGTGGGAGAGCCAATGTGTAAAAAGTGTGTAGTGATACCAAAGATGCTGACAAATATTTATAGTATCTGAGTGCAGTTCCTACAAGATGTTGCTTTTTTCTTTTTATTGAGGGTGGCTGTGGCTCAGGAGGTGGAGCAGTACACCTACTAATGAGAAGGTTAGCGGTTCGATTCCTGGCTGCTTCAGTCTGCATACCAAAGTATCCTTGGTGAGGATACTGAACCCCAAGTTGCCCTCTGGTGCAGTCGTAGGAGTGTGAATGTTAGATAGAAAGCCCTTGGCTTAGAAGGAAGTGTTTGTATGAATGGGTGAATGAGGCATGTTGTATAAAGTGCTTTGAGTGCCCAAAGTAGAGAAGTGCTACATAAGAACCTTTTACCATGATCTTTTTTTTAAGAAATAAAGAAGCATCATTTTTTCATCCATCCATCCATTTTCTTAGCTGCTTATCCAATTCAGGGTCACTGGAAGCAAAATTTAAAAAACAAAAAACAAAAAACAAAACACACACACACACACAGAGCACAATGCTGACCACATAACCATGATGTCCTCAGTGGTACCCAAAGCGCTGTTGCAAGGACAAACTGACATTTTCCCAAAATGTATATTGATATACTTTTTAAATTCAAAGATCTTGGCTTGGTCTTAACACACGATGGTTTTGCACTGATTAAAGAGCAACAAAAAGGGCTATGTGGCTTTATGTTGACAGAGGGCTGGGTGTTCTTAATCTCAATCGTAACTGTAGCTTTCAGCAATAGCGGCTGTATGGTTTTGTTTGTTTTTGTTTGTTTCTTTGGTCGTGTTTAATTTTGTGTGTGAATAAAGGACCCCGTGTGGTCGCCGCCTGTGCGAGCCTGGGCTCTATGCCTTGTCTGGCTGCAGCCAGTGGTGTGCTCCTCTGCTGGCTGCAGCACAGCTAAATATTTGGCTGCCACATCTCCTCTGCAGGCATGTGAGAGTATGATAACAGCACTGCTGTTTGACACACAGTGATATGCAGCAAGGACCCCACCCCCAGCCCCTCACTTTTTGGCACACATTGGTTCTGTGCTAGGCAGTCATCCAATCCACAGTTTTCAGCCTGTATACAATGTCAGAGTAGTCAGAAACACACACACACACACACACACTTATGGAAAATTAAGCATCATATAGAAGATAATCCTCTTCTTCATGAACCTCTACTTTTCACTCTTTTGTTTGAATTGCTCTAGGTGATGAGCAGATGTGTTGTGGCATGCAGCATCAATACATATGCATGATTAACGTGGCTTACCTGAGAAGATAACAGACAACTTTGGCTATGTGCCCAGCAACAAAAGGGTTGAGAAAAAAGATGGAGTAAATTAGGGATACTGAGAGTTTGAGGACAAAGAGAGATTGAGCACCTGTTAGTAAAGCTCGGTACAGTGTGAATAGTTAACAGCTCAATGTGGATCTATGTAGGTGTAGTTGTAGGGCAGAGAAGAGCTTAGCAATCAGAGCTCTGGTGTAGGTTTAGCTGAAGCTGGTTAGTCTCACTCCCTCCATCCTCACTGTTCAGTGCTCACACCTACAACCTTGCTTCAAGAGTTCCCATTCCATCACAATATAATAATATTATAAATGGCAGGTCATCTACTCATCAGAAGGTTGATGGTTTGATTCCTGGCTGCTCCAGTCTGCATGCCAGTGTATTCTTGGGCAAGACACTGAACCCCAAGTTGCTCTCTGATGCAACCGTCGGAGTGTGAATGTGTGTGAACGTTAAATAGAAGGCACTTAGCTGTAGAAGAAAGAGCTGGTGTTCTTACTATTTAGCATTCAGATTCCAATAGAACAACCAACCTTCTGATCACTAGATACCTTGCTCTACCTCTGGTGCATATAAGATACGTGACATATGAAAGTAGTCTTATGAGCCTATCTTGAATGGGAGAATTCCTGGCAATACCAGGTCCTGAAAGCTTGTGGTGCAGCTGTGGCTCAGGCGTTAGAACCGGTTATCTACTAATTGGGATGTCTATGGTTCAATCACTGGCTTACTTAGTCTGAATGTGAAAGTATCCTAGTGCAAGATACTGAACCCTGAGTTGTCCCTGATGCATTCACCAGTGTGTGTGAATGTTAGGCAAACGTGTTTGTGTGAATGAGGCTTGTAGTAAGAAAGAGCTTTGAGTGCTCTAAGTGAGTAGAAAAGTATGTCTGTGTAGGTTCTCAGTCATCCAGGTCATAGTAGTCTCTGAAGGTTGGAAAAGATAAAGGCGACTGGACTTCTTTAAGTTTCTTGAAGATGTTTCACCTCTCATCCGAAAGGCTTCTTCAGTTCTCAGACCAAAAGGTGGAGAGACCCAGGTATTTAAACCCCAGTGGGCGTAGTCCCTGGAGGTGGTTGTGACCCACTATTCTACTATGGTTTCACCCAAAACCACTGATTGTAATGACCCACGCCTTCTTTCACACCTTGGTGCATTTGATTATGCACATGAAAAAATAAAGTGACAAACGTGAGCAGTTTGGGGGAGGAGGCCATCCAATCTTTTGCAGCAGTTTGAAGAGTCTGCTTCAGGATAGATGCAGGAAGCTAAGATCTGCAGACATGCCAAGCCAATGTGGGCAAAGACCTTCCCAACAATGCTAAAGAGTGAGATTCCCCTTGTAGTTATTGAAGTTACTGCAGTCTCCTTTGTTCTTATACAAGATAAAGATGTTAGCATCACACATGTCCTGAGGGATGTGTCCCTGCACCCAACAGGGGCAAGGGAGTTCATGCAGAGCTTGGAGTATTGCAGGTTTCCCATTCTTCAAGACTTCTGACCAGATGCTGTCACATCACCCCCGGGGGCATTCCCGCTAGCAAGGCAGTCGGTGGCTCTGCTGAGCTCTTCCATTGTAGGGGGTGACTAGCATGTCTGGGATGTCATCTAGTGTGGTGTCAGTGAACACTTTCTGGGTTGCATACAGCTCAAGGTTTCCCTCTCCTAGATGAGCAGCCATCCCTGGCTGATGAGCCCTATCTCCCCAAAGCAAGCTGGTTAGAGCACCAGCAGCCTGCATTTGCCCCTTGTCCTGTCAGTAGAAACAGTTCCGCTGGGCTCCAAAGTCAAGCCACATGTGAAGGCCAGAAGCTGGACTGAGTTGTCATAGGCTGTTCGAGACACATGCCACTGGGACCACTTTATAGATATCCATCCATCCATCCATCCATCCTCTTCTGCTTAGGGTCGTGGGGGGGCTGGAGCCTATCCCAGCTGTCATCGGGTGAGAGGCAGGGTACGTCCTGTATAGGTCACCAGCCTGTTGCAGGGCTTACACAGACAGTCACATTCACACCTATGGGCAATTTAGAGTCATTAATTAACCTAACCCCAGTAACTGCATGTCTTTGGACTGTGGGAGGAAACGGGAGTACCCGGAGAAAACCCATGCAGACACAGGGAGAACATGCAAAGTCCACACAGAGAGGCCCAGGCCAAGGTGGATTCAAACCCAGAGCTTCTAGATGTCCTTCTAGCTGTGAAGCAGTAGTGCTAACCACCACATCATCATGCCACCTCACTTTATAGATAGTGGAACCTTATCCCCACTACCACCCTGGCTATGACCTTGGAACCAGTTAACAGTATACATCCTACACTAACCAAATCCCTCTCCTAATGAGGAGGACATACAGGAGATCTTTCTTTTAGCGATTAATTGTTAACACAAAGCTGATGACTCCCAGTCCAAAGAGCACTTCACACATAAATGTGGCCTTAGCAATTGTACTGTACAAACAGGTAGAAATAGCAATGGAACCTGCAATGTTACAAGCCTGACTGATCGTAACTACTTTTGTTACCTTTTGAAAATTAAGCTTTGACTCCTTGTCTTGAGTTATCATTTTACATTTTACAGTAATGCACTGAATTAGTTACAGAAAAAATTAAGGTAATAACAGTAGCATGTTAATGTGGAAGACTATTGATACTGATACAATCTATAGCCCCCTCCGCGAATCGCCACCTTATCATGGTGTTCCAGTGATCCCGGGGGCTATGTTGTCTGGGGACTTTTACCCCCTGGTAGGATCTCCCAAGGCAAATTGGCCCTGGGTGAGGGACCAGACAAAGAGCGATTTCAATGACCCCTATGAGAGAAAGATCAAGGAAAGTCTACCTTGCTTGGGACCAGGTTAACAGGGCCCCACCCCAAGCCAGGCTCTGGGTGGGACAGCACCTGGTGGCCAGGCCTTAGCCCTTTGGGGCAAAGCCTGAAGAGCTGACATGGGCCCACCCTACTGTAGATCTACCCACCTCCATGAGGAGTTGTAGGTGTTGGGTGCAATGTGTGTTAAGTGGCGGCCAAGTGTGGAGGCCTGGCAGACTTATCCCCAGCTATTCAGGCTGACTATTAGTACACTAATAATCACCTCTTTGGTGGGGAAGGAGCCTGAGTCAGTATGTGAGGTTGAGAGATACCGGTTAGATATTGTCGGGCTCACCTTAATACACAGCCTGGGCTCTGGAACCAGTCTTGTGGAGAGTGACTGGACTCTGTTCCAGTTTGGCGTTGACCTCTGTGAGAGGTGGTGGGCTGGGGTGGGTATTCTTGTATCCCCTTGGCTTGCTGCCTGTACATCGTAGTTTTCACCAGTGGAAATGCGCATCACTTCTCTGCACCTTTGGGCTGGAGAACAGGTCCTGTCTATTGTTTGCTCTTATGTGCTGGATGACAGTTCAGAGTACCCAGCCTTCTTGGAGTCACTGAGTGAGGTGCTCAAGGGTGCTTCATCTGGTGACTCCATCATCCTACTGGGAGATTTCAACGCTCATGTGGGCAGCGACAGTTAGACTTGGAGGCTGAAGACATTCAGTCCAAATACACCATGTTCTGCACCTCCATTGTCGAGGCTGCTGCACGGAGCTGCGGCTGCAAAGTGGTTGGCGCCTGTCGTGGTGGTAATCCCCAAACCAGATGGTGTACATCGGAGGTGAAGGGAGCCATCAAGCTGAAGAAGGAGTCCTATTGGGTTAGCCTGTTCTGAGCCACTGATGGGTATCGGAAGGCCAAGCAGAATGCAGTTCGGGCAGTGCTGAAGCAAAAACTTGGGTGTGGGAGGAGTTCAGTGAAGCAATGAAAAAGACTTTCAGTCTGCCTCGAAAAGAGTCTGGCAAATTATCAGGTGACTTAAGAGGGGAAAGCGGTGCTCTAGTCGCATGCTGTATAGTGCAAGTGTGGTGCTGCTGACTTCAACTGAGGATATAGTTGACCAGTGGAAGGAATACTTTGAGGACCTCCTTCATCCCACTAACACTCCTTCTGTAGAGGAAGCAGAACCTGGAATGAGGGGGATGACTCACTCATCACTGGGGGAGGTCACCGAAGTATTTAAACAACTCCTTGGAGGCAGGGCTCCTGGGATATATGATATTCACCCTGAGTTCCTGAAGGCTTTGGATGTTGTAGTGCACAAGCTTTTCAAAATATGCTGTTTTTTCTTTATGATAATCCACTGTGCTAAGAATGTAGGAGTTTTATGTTTTGTGATAGGTTGAAACTGGATCTGTGATAACAGGCACCACAGTAGTAAAAGAGCCTTGTAAAACCAACTACAGCCAGTTGTAGTTCCTGTGCTATGCTTCTCTAAAATGAGATGTAAATGTGGCAATTTTAACAGCCTGATTTATTCATGAGAAGGCCAAAAGAAAGAGAGGAATGCTAATACTACACAACTGCTTTGCCCTTGGCCAGACACATTGACAAACAAGTCACTCAGCAAAGGAATTAACAACTTCATTAGGTTACCTGACAGCACATCCAGTTCTGCATCCCTTTGTCTGTTTTAGCTATTGCAAGATTTATCTACCTCTACATAAGGTGCCAAACAGTCATTTTCTGACTTGATAGAACTTGTAAAGAACAGAGCTAGCTTAAATAGTTTTTAGGCATCATCTCAGAATGGTTGTTCAAGCAAAGATCCTGAAAATTAAGGGGAAAACAATCAGTCAAGCCAACTCTAGACAAGTCTCATCACTGAGAGAACAACCTTTAACCTTTGGGTTATGAAATAATCAGTGTTTTTCTGAAATGTACAGCCTTTGTGTAGTTGATGTGTATCCAAGCACATGGTGGTGAGCAGCTGCAAGACACAGTAGTGCTGAGGGGGTCCTGCTAAATTGCTTGCACCTTCTATCAGTTTTCCATATGACTTCCATCCATCTATTGGCTTTAATCCAATGGATGGATGTAAATACAATGGAATCTGTGAAATGCTAAAGAGGCAATCAAAGCAATCTGCAGCCAGAACAGTGTCCACATGTCAGTCTGATGATTTCTCAGCCACTGTTACTGCATTAAGAATGCCTGATCAATGGTTGGGAGAGCTGGGCCTTCTATTTCACACAGACAGAGGTGGCAGAGCTGCCAGCAGTGTTAGAATGTGAGGTATGTTTATAATGTCATACATTTTATCTTTATATTGATTTGATCATCGTAATGCTTATTTGAGCTGTACATTTAAAAAAAAAATCATGTTAACTCTAGATCTCTGTGCAGAAGAGCGCAGTCCTGGGAGCCGCTAAGATAGCAGGACCTTCAAGCTCCCGGGCCTCTGGTAGAGGACCCGAGCTTGGAGGACAAAGACTGCCCACAGGGCGAATGGTGTATTCTTTTTTTCTGAATTATTAGTGACTCATGAATCACTGCTACTATCAACACAATGATCTGGTGAGGAAAGTGTTAATACACTACATATGAGAGCAAAAGACCAATGAGTAAAGAAATAGTGATGCTAGTATCAGCTTTTAAAAACTCATGCCTCCCTAATGTTTGTATTTATTTCATTCACAGCACATTTGTTCTCGTGGTTTCACAGAACACGTAGTCCTAATGATGGTTAGCTTGCCCTTTTTGTTAATCTTGTAGTAGCTCTTATTTACCTAGTCCTCACAAACCAACCTTGATCTGCATTTGTGCTACAGAGAGCCTCCGACTTGGGTTTGGCCAGCCCTGAGGCTTTTGTAGGCACATATTTAGCTGGCTGCACTCAGTGCATCGCCACATTTTTAACCAAGAAAGGGCCATTATATTCCAGAAAATGTAGATAGGTGTTCCTATACATAATGCCTCATTGTAATATCCAGATGTACATAATCAATAATCATAAAGGTTGTTTTTACTTAGAAAATATTTAGATTTCCCAAATGGTGTTAAATCTAATATTATTCTACTTTTGCCATATTATTTAGTGAATTACACTGAGTAACACAGAAAGTATTCAGACCCCTTTAAATTAAAGGGGTCTGAATACTTTCCGTACCTACTGCAGTAGTTATTGCCTTGTTTTTAACTCATGCCAATGAGGCAGTATCATCAAAACCATTTCAATAAGGAGAGATCATTAGGGGGAATTGAACAAGATTTATTGAGAAGGAATACAATTAGTTATTTAGCGATTAGACTCAGATGGCCCATCATAGCAGAACAGAAGCCCAGCAAAGAGTGGAATTAGGGCAGGACCCCCAGAGTCTAGATGCTGGTGGTGAAGACAAAGCTGGAGGCTTGGAAGGAGCTCTCAGAGACTTGGGTGGCGGAGATGGGGAAGAGGTGGGTTACACGTGTGAGTCTGAAAGGAGAATGACAGATGAGCAGTGATATTTAAAGTACGCTGAGTGGAGGCTGATTGGCTCAAAGAAGGCAGGGAGAAAGATGACTGGACTAGAAGTGATGAAGTCAGCATTAAGTTTGACAGTGTGGGAAAGTGGAAGTGATGTCAGAAATGGACAAGCAGCCAAACACCTGGGAAAGTAGGAAGATGAGTGATTACAGACTTTCCTTATTGAACTTATGCCTGAGCGTCCTGTGTTGCCTGGACTGATCCCTGCAGTGACTTTAGCTCGAGAATTCATGTGCAAATGAAGACTTTCACACACAGCGGAGGTGTGTTTTCCAGGCCGCAGTTTATATCCTAGTTTTTATTCATTGGTTATATGTAATGATTGATTGGATTGTTGATCATATTGTTCAGATATGATGTGTGGCATGTGGGAAAATAAGAAAATGGAATGAATATGAAAAAAACATTGTTGCTGAGGGTTTGTTACTTTTAAAGCAACAATCATATTTAACTTTATGAGCTGCATGTTTATCATTTGGAGGTCATAACAAGCTTCAGCTGCATGGGATTATTTTCTCTCAAATATGCTTTTAAGTACATTTAAATATAAAGTTTTTAGTGTAGAATATTGCTGTCCCAGAGTTTCAAATGGCATAAAGCATGACACAAAGAAATGTTGAATGTCTGTCTCTGCAGTTGGGTGAGATGACACATGGATGTTAAAAGCACTGAAAACACCCTGCAGTTGTTATGTTGTGTTGAGAAAGCTTGGCTGCCATTAACCTCTCAACACCACAAGTCATTTCACACATTTAGCAATTACCTTCACAATAATGCTTGAGCTCTCAAATGTGTGTTCTAGAGTTCATGTAATTAAATTGGGCTTTTCACATGTAATCTAAAAATGCTAAGGGGTCAAACTGGGCGACGTTTTAAGGAGGGTCACATATACTGGATGCTTAATTGTCCTGATGAGATGGGCCACATTAACTGAAGAGGTCAAGAGTGGGATGCCTCTTGTTTTGTTTCCCCAAAACACAAAAGGAATCTATTTTGATGGGGAAAATGGCAGCTGTTCAGTGACAGTTATTACTTAGCTTGTGTTCAGTGAACACTATCCAAACAACCAGCTGTACCATATAAATTTATTATAACTGCAGCTGAGAGACCTGCATGAGATGTAGGAAAATCCGTTTTTGACCTTTGTGCATACAGTGCCCTCCATAATGTTTTTGTAGTTTTGCCTCTGTGCAGGATAATGCCTCATGAAAGAATCACATTCTTGTCAAATATCTCCAAATGCTTTTTTCTCACTTTTCTTCAGTAACAAAACCACCATTTTGTCTCTGCGATAGACACCAGTATTTTCATTTCAACTAAAATGTTTCAGTTCAGTTGTGTGGACACACCACTTTCTGAATCACCCCCTCATGTTGAGATTAGCTAAATTAGCTGTGAAGAGCAGTGACTCGCGGGACCGTGCATGTTTGGTATAAATAATTGCAGGGATGGTGTGCCACAGCCTGGCAGCTAGTTTAGGACTGCAGGTGGGTTGGCATAGAAAAAGGCCTATCAGACTGTACACCTGACCCCTGCAGAGGACTAAGCCTTTTACTTTATCTTCTTCACAAAGGCCCCAAATACAGCACTCTCAAAACTGTGCTTATGCTATTTTCTTAATGACTTTGATTGTAATATTCTTTATTTAAATGGTATTTTTTATTCAAAGACAGAGGAACTTACCTGATATCTGCAGTGTTAGGTGTGAGTAGATTCGGGCTGCATGCATAAGTGCAGAAAATGACATGATTACCAATTAGGAAGTGGGCTGATCCTTGAGTTAGGTGAGGGTTAGAAGAGGAAAGAAAAGGAAAAACATGTTGACACACTGTCTTTGGAAAAATCTTTATGTTACACTTTGTTTGACCTCCACCAATAGTTCACTAGTTTATCTTCTCAGAGAGATGTAAGATGTGGAATGGCAAGTTTGAGGAGATTCTGCTGAACGTAACTAAGTAAGAATGTGGCTGCTCTCCCGGCTCACGGTTCAGGGAAATGTTCCTCCATATGGTTGGCAGTCTCTCAAAAAGCAGGGTATAATTCATCATTAGGATATCAGAGTCCAGGTGCAGATGAGAACTGATAGAGCGGGCAGGCAGGCAACTCAGGACACTCGAGGAGGAAAGTCTTATCCCAGCGACAATTCCCAGGTCAGGCCCACAGTAATTGAAATAATTTTGCCCCTAGAGTTATTTAATGACAATCACTGACAGTCATACATGCTGGGGGTGCTAAACTGAAGATCATCTGCGTCTGATTACATCTGCCACCCTTAACTCCCCCCCCGGAGTTCACATCATCACCTCAGACATGAGCAGGTCTGTGGTTCTGTTGGCATTCTGCTTCTAATGGCAGCTTTTTCTTGTATTGATGGGCGAGGCAGTATAACAGTTTCCTGAATTTTAGCATTTAAACTTTAACTTTTTTTGCTGTGACTGAATTCCAAATGGGACAAAGATGGACAAAGAACAACCCCATTAAAAAACCCTATGGTGAGATGCTACAAATCATTTGCCTGTTATTAACCCTGAATCTGTAATTATGCAGATTGCCATAGATTTTTCCTGGGTGCCTGAAAGTGAGATCCAGGGGTTGTTCTCCACACGGCAGGCGGACGAGGGAATGGTCGTGCATTACTGAACTTGCCACATTCATCATGTTGACTGATGGCACAGGGAGTCGGTCCCCGGGTCCCTGTGGTTAATGTAGTGGGTAATTAACTGTCATTTGCCTAGTAATAGGCCGATGATCAATGGTTTGTGAGGAAACAAATTCTAATCCAGCAGCTGATGAATGCATGCTGAGGCCTGAGCATTTGATGTGATGAGAGGGATGGAAGAGATTGGGGTTTGGGGAAGGAAGTGGAGTGCAACACTGCTATCAGAATTTCAAATGGCTACTGGAAGCACTGGTGCTATCAGCAGCCCTCCTGCTGTCCACACTGGGTTAACCCGATTGCTGTTCTTGATGGTGCTGGAAAACCCAGACTAATGAAGGATAGAGGGGTTACTGATGTTTTTTTCTCATGTTAGCTGTGTCTGCAGATTGGCTAGGGTTTGTCTTTACTGGTATTATATTTGTCTTTAGTTTGTGGTGCTCAGAAACTAAAACATTCAACAGCACCCTGAAGATAATCCACCTCATACAATGAACATTTTTGGGTATTTCTAATGTAGATTTAGTTCTTACCATTTGGATGTGCAGTGCTGAGAACATATCATTTCTACTGTAATTATTATTTTTTTCATCACTGCAGTAATTCCAAAGTTACTCACTGTTTTCATACAGGCATACAGTCCTTCAAGGATTGCCCCTTGACACCCATGTTGGTATCACATCTGTATTTATTCCAGTGACTAGCTAGTGCCCATGATAGTGTCCTTGTTGTAATATGTAAGTCAGTTCTTTAAACCTGTACTTAACATTCTGTAGAGCAGGTGTGTAGAGGATTTAGTGGTGAGAATATACATACGTGAATGAGAACACTGCACAGCAAACAAAAGGAAAACCGTTCTCTAGAGCCTCTGTTTAGTTTGACCATTCTGGGCTACACAGCATGGCGGTGTCCTATGGTGGACTCGTGGAAGCTGACTGAGTGTACTACACCCCAACAAAAAAATATTTTTCACTTGTCGACGTACAGCACCCAAAGTTTGGACTGTACTGTACATTTGAGCTGGTAGAGCATTGTATTTTTATCTGAATAAGATGTAATGTAATTTGAAATAATTCACCTGTATGTAACAACTACACGTAATTCTGAGCAGAGTCAAGACTAGAGTTAAAACTAACTTGACAAAGCTAAAAATTAAAAAATCACATAATATAATATAATTGTTATCTGTTTTTCTCTCATTAAGAAGGTACTACAGAGCCAAACTGAAACAGTTTTAGGGAGACCCTTTGACATTCATTTTTGAGCAAAGCATGAAATTTAATTTCATGGTGAATCTTCAACCTCGTTAAATAGATGTGCTTTCTTATCAGCCTTGGACGTGAAGCACATGTGATTCTATATGTTTTCTTTTATTGTTCTTTCTTTTTCTTTTTTGCCAAAACTCATTTTTAGCATTCTAGAAATGTCCAACAGCTGTACCTCTGTCAGCCTGAACAAGGTGCCTGACACGTGTAAATACAGTATTTGTTACAAGTGACAATCCAGTAATATCAGCACAGATTCACAGGCACTGGGGCTTGTGCTAAAGGCCACTGAGCCGTCTTCCTCTGACTGTGTTGGAAACTGTTTCTTTGAATTAATTCCAACCAAACCACACTTAATTTCCTTCCTCCCTCCTTCCTCCCTTGGCAGTCATTAGTGCCATTGGCGTGAAACTGGCCAAGCAGTGAGAGACGAGTGGCAGGTAAATGTCATCCATCTTCCTTTCTCGCAGGGTGAGCCAGGGTTTCCTGTGTACTGCCTGTTTGAAGAGCTTTTGCCACCCAACAGTACAACAAAGTTGGAAGATGAGCCACCCCTTCTGTGGCTCAGCCTTTAAGAGACACAGTGTAGAGGCCGTGTTATTCCCATTAGTATAGGTTTTTAGAAGGTATTTAATATTTCAAAGGAAATGTTTAAGTTATACGGAAAGGTGGGTAATAAATTATGCCACAAAAAAAGGAGAGTGAAGGATGAGGAGCAGTTAGCAGCTTGGATATCACGTTTCTTCTTCATAATATTTTCTTTGTAAGAAAAATCAATGAATGCATTATCTGAATAAGTAAGTGACCAGGTTCATTCAGGACTAGAGGCAGCTCTGAGGATGAAACATGGATCTCCTGATTGGAGGACAGCCCGTGGCAAAAATGATGGAATCATCTCACTCGAAGTATATTCTTTCATCTTGTTTATTTTGTAACAAATAAAGAAATTATAGACAACAAAATCTTTTATGTTTAATAGCTGAACATTCTGGCTTCATGAAACATACCTCAAAACAAATGGAATGAAATCATTGTAATTAATTATTTTTTTCCTTTACTTGTCCTGGAAAAAATATGGAATCGCGCAGTGTGGAGGCAAAAATCACCTTGTAATTAGCATTTCTAAAGCAAATGCTAATGTAAACATGCGTATGAGGCCTTCTTGCTATGCAGTTTGCTAAAAAAAACAAAAACAGGAGAAAATGTGCCACCAAATTTAGATTGCTCAAATGGAAAGGCAACATTGCTTCAATTAAGGCGACACTAATCAATCAAATAGGCCCTTTTTGTTTTCACCCACCTACCACGTTACAAGAGATATGCTTCGTTGTCTGAAGGTGTGTTGACAGTGGCTGTTAATTCTGTAGGTATTCATGAGGGCACAGTCTGTCTGCTGCCTTGCCTCTGGGAAACATACTTTTTGAAGGTTAATAAACAACCCTGCATATCCCAAGCTCTGAGTTCATTTATCAGATCACGATCTCTTACAGACTGAGAGTGGCATGCTGTTTTATCATTTTAACAACAGCTAAAAGTGCCTCAAGAAGTCTGCCTAATAGGTTATTTTGTAATATGATTTTGTTATCAGATATGTTTTTTCTCTTGCTAGCCTGGTCTAGGTCACTGTGCAGTAACAGTCCTGAATCCCTAATGAATACTCGCATTAATGTCCCTGGAGCAGGCGGCAAAATAATAAGGTCCTCCCAGGGCAGCAGTGCTAGCCATGTTCCATCTATTTCTGTGGCACAAGCTGTGGCTCTGCTATTTTTCACTGCTCTACTGGAGCTCAGCTACAGCCTGCTTTGGTGACAGATTCAGAGGCCGTGTTTGTCTCAGCAGCTTATGTTCGCGTGTTTACAAAAATCCTTTTTGACAGCTGTCACTCTCCTTCTCAGAGTCACCAAAAGCAGCAGAAGCAGTCGCACCTCCGCAATTCTGCCGTGAATTTCCTATAATAGTGAAAAGCTAGAGTGACACGTGGATGTGGGTGGAGTCAAACAAAATCGGGTTTCTCTGTTCCGGGCTCAAAGCAGAAATTTCAGTTTATGAAAAATGTAACGTGTCTCCAAAACATTTAACAAAGATCTGACCACTGAACCGTCAGTTTGAAGCTTTTATTGATTATTTTATTATATGTGGAAACAAATGAACAGTCACAGGGACAACAGTAAAACCTGTAAAGCTAGGATAAGAGCCATAAGATGGCTAAAGGTAAAACAATAAAAAGTAACAGTAACAGTGTGTAAGAACAAATCTGTGTATAATTTTTCTATGCAAATGTTTATGGTTGTATTTATATGATCACATTTAGAACGGCCTCAGGCAGATGATGAAGACATGGCTGTCCTAGAAAATTGACTCATACATCTTTAAACTGAATTCTGCTATTACTACTACTAATAAGAATATCAATGAGTCGGTATTTACAGTTTCCCAAAATACCATAAGCCAAGAATTTTTCCGAATTAGAATTAAATACAAAATAATAAAATATTTAATCGCACGTAAAGAGCAAAACATAGTAACTGAAACATGTAAGCTTTAACCTTCCTTATATTCTAATAGGTCTTATCTGACACTGGATTCCACTTTCACAAGTGTGAGAGGAACCACACACACGTTTCTCATCAGAGGATACCAAATCACAATTTCAATAAGCACCTGTGTTTGATGACAATAAAGGCTTCTGATTCTCATAAACACGGACATCTGTATACTCTGTATACTCTCAGTTTTTGTGACTGCAGGCACTTGTGTGCAAAACACTACAATGCACCAGCAGTGCACGCGTCCTTCGGTGTGCTCTAAGCACGCTTCAGAAATACATGATAGGAGTGGCTACTGGTCCAAGCATCCACAGTACATTTGCACAAGCAAGTATGGCATTGTAACATTTTAGTATTGTATGCACCTTACAAACAAAATGTGTACAAGATGAAAACAGTTATATCACAGAATTATAATATCATAGATTTATTGCATAAAACTAGCTAAATGAAAAATAAGTGCAGGAGAAAATAGTTTCTAGTTCAAGTACTAAGCTAGACACGTCCAAAGTTTCCTGTTGGTTTATTACTTTGATGAATGACTTACATAAATATATTTTGTTTGTGTGTGGCTCAGGTTGTTTGGTGTAACAGGGAATTGTGCAGCCTGCAGCAAGCTAATTCCAGCCTTTGAGATGGTCATGAGGGCCAAGGAGAACGTCTACCACCTGGACTGCTTCGCATGCCAGCTCTGCAATCAGAGGTGAGTGGACCAAACCTCTGC
Organism: Pterophyllum scalare; assembly: GCA_024447675.2. Classification (NCBI taxonomy): domain Eukaryota; kingdom Metazoa; phylum Chordata; class Actinopteri; order Cichliformes; family Cichlidae; genus Pterophyllum; species Pterophyllum scalare. The sequence goes on from JAMQGT020006612.1 coordinate 39,428, forward strand.
TCTTTTCTAATATGCTCATGCAAATGGCTGGTCATGATAGCCAGACTGCAGCATAGAGAACCCTAAGTTCCACTGATAATTCAGAAGAGATCCCACTCCACCAATGACCAGTATAAACACTTCTGGAGTCTCGGAACATCTGCTGCACCCAGCACAGTGATTATAATTCAGGACTGCTACCAGGAGTAGAACCAGTTAGTGCTACAGGTGCAGTTCTGCAGGTGCAGTTACATATACTTCCTATCAGGTGGTGTCACTGCACTTCTACATCACTTTATTGATGGAATGTTTTACACACTGCTTCTTGCCAAAGTTTCGGAACCAGTTTTGAGAAACTAACGTGAAATGTGTGCTCAGTTATCACGTTCACTAGACCTTTGTGGTGTTGCTACAGTGCACACTGCTACAATCCAATACTGCAACACACCCTGAAGTTCAAGATCTGTTAAAAACTGTCATATTTGATGGAGATTGATTGAACTGAATTGCTACAGTTTTTAAAGCGCAATTTAGAAAAATAAATTTCAACATAGTTGTTTTATTATGTTCAATTTTTGTTTCTCTTTTTTTCTTTTGGTTTGTGGCTCACCACTTCAGCCATGATTAATCCAAGATTAGTGATGATGGTGTGTGTGTGTGTGTCTGCTGAACTCATGGTGAAGCATCTAATCCAGCCTTGATATGTGTTAAAAATTCATATACATAATCATGAGACATTACCATTCTGGGGAGCCCATTAGGTTTCATTTTAAAAGATATTTTTGGAGGTAATGAAAAAACCAAAATGTGGAGTTTTGGAGAATGTTATATGTGCTTGCTGGGTTCACTCCACAGGCAGCTTTGTTGCAGACACAGAGAAACAAATCTCCCACATGCAGACACAGACCAGACATATTAAGCATACTAAAGGCAACAAACCTAGTTACACACAATTAGCACTCAGTAATTGTCCTGCCACTTCAGCCTTCAGCCTCTCCTAATAGAAGAAGTCAGGTAATTCAATTCAATTCAGTTTCATTTATATAGTGCCATATCACAGCAATTGTTGCTTTAAGGCGCGTTACATTGTCTACAATATCAGAGAGAAAACCCCAACAATCAAACAACCCTCTGTGATCAAGCTCTTGGCAACAGTGGGAAGGAAAAACTCCATTTTAACAGGAAGACACCTCCAGCAGAACCAGGCTCAGGGAGGGGCTGGAGTCTGTTTGCCAAGCTGGGGGGAAGGGGAAAGAGAAGAGAGCCTATGCAACGAGATCCAGGTGCGCGGGTACAGTTGTTCTCACAATTAAAATTAAAACAATTAAAAAAAATAGAAAATAGTAAAATAAATATTAAAATAAATACAGAATCCACAATCAAATACACCCCCCCACACACACACACACACTAATTATTGTGTGGCATTAGGGTTCCGTATGGCATAGAAGGCGTTTGCCAGTTTTGTGGTTCATGCTCTGATTGCTCTGTATCTGGATGATGATCTGGATGACGTCTTTGGTGATTCTTGATGTCTTCCAGAGGCATTGAGAGGTATAAAAGTCTTCCAGGGTGGGCAGATGTTTTTTAATGATTCACTCAGCAGCGCCCAAGGACCTGAAGCTGGAGACTTGCTCCACTCTGTCCCCATTTATGAGAAGAGGCCGATGTTCCTCCCGGTGTTTCCTGAAATCAGTGATGAGCTCTATTGTCTTTTTGTTGTTAGTGTCAGGTTGTTATCTGAACACCAGTCAGTCAGTCTCTGAACCTCCTCTCTGTAGGCAGTCTCATCACTGACAGTGAGTAGCCTTGCCACTGTGACGTCATCCGCAAATAATTGCATTGGTGTCGTGGCCTGGTACACAGTCATGTGTGTACAGAGAAAATAGAAAGGGGCTCAGCACACAGCCCTGAGCAACAGTGTGGTAGAGTGATGGGGTCCCATCCTGACTGACATGGGAGAAAGACAGAGTTTAAAATTAATTACTAAAGATTAAATACAATAGTGGTGCATGAAAAATAGGTGAGTGAAGAAGAAACACTCAGTGCATTATGGGATACTCCCAGCAGCCTAGGCCTATTGCAGCATAACTAAGTGATTGTTCAGGGTCATCTAATCAAGCCCTATGAGCTTTATCAAAAAGGAAAGTTTCAAGCCTGATCTTAAAAATAGAGAGGGTGTCTGTCTCCTGAATCCAAGCTGGGAGCTGAAGGCTCTGCCTCCCATTCTACTCTTAAGTATCCTAGGAACCACAAGTAAGCCAGCAGTCTGAGAACGAAGTGCTCTATTGGGGTGATACAGTACTATGAGGTCTTTAAGGTAAGATGGGCCCTGATTATTCAAGACTTGCATGTGAGGAGAAGGATTTTAAATTTGATTTTGGATTTAACAGGGGAAGGGGAACAGGGGAATGCTCTTTCTTTCTAGTACCTGTCAGTAGTCTTGCTGCAGCATTTTGGATCAATTGGAGGCTTCTTAAGGATCTTTTAGAACAACCTGATAACAACGAATTACAATAGATTAGATTCAACTTTATTATCATTGTGCACAAGTATACAACGAACACCCATCCAAGAGACAGGTGTCTGTGGTCATGCGCCGTTATACAGGCGATACCGTAGCGTACACATTTGATATGAGGTCAACAAGTACACTGTTTTAGGATCATATTTTGTAATTGTTGTAACATTGTTTGTTGCCAACAGCAAAATAAATAAGTTGTGTTTACTGGGAAACCAAATATTTTATGTACTGAAAAACTTTAAACCCTCCACCTCTCCCAGAATTGTTTTCTGAAGAACTGGTTGGGCAGTGATTTTATACTGGTTGATCTCTAATCTGGAACCTAACCTGCTCCAGGACCTGTTAGGTTCAGAATATAAGTTTCTCTTTTGACTTACCCCGGTAAACATGAACCACCTTTGTATTATCCTGGATTAACCCTAAAGTTACCTTGATAAGCCCAAATCTTGCTTCATAGTATAGGGCCCTGTTCCCAACTCTTAATAAATTTGGTCTGATTTCTAGAAATGAGAGTTGCTCCATCTAAAATGGGGTGGATACCAGCTCTCTTAACAAGACCAGGTTTTCCCCGGAACATTGGACATGTCATTTTTTGGGACACCGTTCAGACAGGCAGCAGTTTTATCAGTCAGGCTTAGGTAGGTCAACTGTACTCCCCCACATCAAAACCCATTTAAACGTGAGCAAATCTTTCTTTTTACATTAGGGCAGTTGATGAACTGCTGAATAAAAGTTGACAGTAGTGCATTTCGCATAGTATGTCCTGGCTTGAAAGCAGTTTAGATGCCTGTTTTCATGTGTAAAATCCAGACTTCCGAGGCAGACTTGATTATGCAAGAGGTGAGCTGTTTATTTGGCTGATAAAAGTCCAAAAATAAATCCAAGATACAAAGTAACAAACATGCACAGAAACACCAGGGGAAACAAGCAGGTGTGAATGAATGAAAAGACACAGCTCTTTGTACTAAGAGACACTAAAGGTGATCAAGAGAAGAAGAAACTGGAAGGGAACGAGGATAAAGGTAAGGCTAAGATTAAAAATCTCTTTATTGGTCCCACAATGGGGAAATTCAGTATAGCAGCAGCAAAGGTATAGTACATAGCACAAACAATTATGTGATATAATAAGAATAAAAGTAGAAAGTAAAATGAACAAAAAAAATCTGTATGAACAATTTGTACAGTATAAATATTGTTAGTGTAAACAATATGTACATATTGGAGGGCAGAATATATTGACAGATCATGTTACAAAATGGATTATTATATTACCCCCATTTATTGCTCTAAATAAATATCTAACCTACTTAAAATGAAATGCATTGTACTAGTTATAGTTGTGGTGAACATAGTGGTCTAATTCTATTTCTGGGAGCAGTGCTGGTTAAAAAGTGTGACTGCTGCAGGAAGTCCTGTCATAGCACTCGCTCGTACATTTTGGGTGCAGCAGCCTATCACCAAAGGAGCTCTTCAGAGCTGTCACAGTGTCATGCATGGTGTGGGAGTCATTTGACAACATAGAGGTCAGACTTACTATCATCCCCCTCTCTTTTCAGGAGTGCCCCCTGCACCCCAAAAGACTTCAGTCTCCTGAGCAGGTAGAGTCTGCTCTGGCATCTCTTGTAGGCCTTGTAGACCTCTCTGTGCATGTCTTTTGTCCTGTCTCTCTCCCCTCACCCCCAACCGGTCGCAGCAGATGACTGCCCCTCCCTGAGCCTGGTTCTGCTGGAGGTTTCTTCCTGTTAAAAGGGAGTTTTTCCTTCCCACCGTCGCCAAGTGCTTTCTCATAGGGGGTCATTTTGACTGTTGGGTTTTCTCTGTGTTATTGTAGGGTCTTTACCCACAATACAAAGGGCCTTGAGGCAACTGTTTATTGTGATTTGGCGCTATATAAATAAAATTGAATTGAATTGAATTGAACTGAATTGAATTGAAAGTACAGTGGTGCTGTCTGATCACTCCAGTTTATTATTCAGGTGAACACCCAGGTACTTTAAGATGTAACCCTTCCAATGTCCATTCCTAGGGTGTTCACTGGTGTTGGGAGATCGGATTGCATTGTTTTATTTCTTTCCGATATCCGATCCAGTAATTTAGGCCAGGATCGGACCGATACCGATACTGAATATCCCTAGTTGTGACTTGACGCTATATAAATAAAATGGAATTGAATTGCATTAGTGAGGTAGTCCAGGATCCAAGATGCTAGGTGGTGGTCAATTCCAGTTCTTTCCAGCTTGTTCCCCAGAAGTGCAAGCTGGATCATCTTGAAAGTACTGAAGAAATCAGAGAAACTGATTCTCACAGTCTACCAGGCTTCTCTAGGTGAGAAACAGCTCATTGCAGGAGGAAAATGACAGCATCCTCCACCCCAATGCGTGGTTGATATGCAAACTGAAGTGGGTCTATTGAGGATCCCACTAACTGGCGCAGATAGACGAGGACCAGATGCTCCAAGGTCTTCCTCTGGTGGGATGTTTGTGCCACTGGCCAGTAGCTGTTGAGGTCCTTAGGATAGAGTCTTTGACACTGGTACCAAGCAGGATGTCTTCCAGAGGTGTGGCAACCTTCCTCAGCTCTAGGTTCAGGTTGAACAGATGCATAGCTATCCCACTCAGCTGGTCTGTAAGACATCCTGCAGGACCTTAGCAGCCTGGAACTCAAGCCATCAGGACCTGCCACTTTCCTCACCTTGATCTTCCTAAGTTTGTTTCTCACTTGGTGTTTTGTGAACGACAGCTTCAAAAAATACTGTTTAGTGAAGTCTGTGAAGCCCAAGATGCTTTTCAGTCCTCTACAGACTGTCCCGGCGTTGTTCTGCTGCAGCTGGTCTTCCATTTTCTTGCTGTAGATTTCATTCCCCCTGATCTTTCTACTTAACTCTCTGGGAGGGGTGATGATGTGTATGCCTCTTTGGTGTTGGCATAGAAGAGGTCCAGTATTCTATTGTCTCTGGTGTGGCATAGACACCTAATCCACCCATTCTCTTTGTTACCCCTGTTTTATGTAACCAGACTATTGTTATAGACATCTACTGGTAGGTTAGTTTACCATAAACAGTTCCTCTCAAGTAAGATTCAATATCTGCAATTATAGACAATTATAGTCTAAAATTTGTAACAAAATTATTTGTTAGCAGCCTGAGATTTAAAGCGTGTTTAATGCATTTTAGGGATGACCTCAGCATTGCTAAGTGTTGTCTGAGTGGGTTTTTAAAAAGTATATCCTGATTAATTAGATGACCTTTTACAATTTTTTTTCAGCCTCAGGCTGAGATCTGTTCTGAAATCTCACTTAAGAGTCCCTGAACGGTTTCTTAGCATTTTGTGGTGACTGGTATGGAAATGGTCTTCTGTTCTTTGTCTGACATCTGCTTCACTGTTCATCTACTTAAACTCCATCCCCTCTCGTTTCCCACCATCAAACAAACATTAAAGCTATCATTGACCCCTTGACCCATGGGCCTTTCAATAACGCAATCTAATCTATCTCACAAATGTCCCAGAAATTTCTCAGTGGCGCATCATCAGAAAATGTAAAATCTGATAAACAAAGCAGGGGATTGCAAGGTCAGTTGGGGTTTTGAAGTGTAATTATCCACCACTCCTGCAGATCAGTCGTAGGCCATGCTGGAGTTTTAAGGTTGAATTGCTATAATCTGTTCATGTTATTAGTAGTTTTGTGCATACATCCACCCTACTGTATTCACAGACTAAGGATAGAAAAATAAAATTCAGCGATTATTCTGCTTTCATAAGCAACTCACCGCAGGACTCTAACGGCCGTGCTCAGCTATTAAAGGGCCTTACTTAGGTAATAGGCCTATTAGTGCAAAGCAGAGCTGGAGAGACTGGCTTAGAGTAGATATGTCACTGTAATCATGACCTGTGACGACTTCTTTGTTTCTTTCTCAGCAGCATCCTAAGTGCCATGAAAAAGTATAGAGAGCTGAACCTGCTCCATGAATTAAAAAAATAAAGCATTAATGGTTATCTTACATACCTGCCACAAGGAAAAGCCTTTTCTTTAAAATGGTAAATAAAAACTTTAAAATGTAAAGGGGACTGAATAGCACCGCTCTAGGGTCTATCAGTACAATAAAGGATCCAAACTGGATCTGATTGCTCATATCTGCACTCAGTGTGGGTTTACTCTGTTAAACTGGACGTAAATCTGTGGTTGTGACTTTCCCACTAGCTGGACCTGTTATTTTTCTCTGTCTAGCTGGTAAAGAAAGCAATACTACTGTCTTAGAACCAACAAGACGCAAAACTGATTCTGAGGAGAGAGAGGACGTTGGCAATAGTGGGGGTGTAAAGAATCAGGAAGGAGATATGAGACTCCATCCAGCAAGCAGTTAGCCACAGATCAGCCCTGGGGGACAGCTAATCAATGGGGCTGTCGTCCAGCCTCATCATCTAGCCTGTGCTGGCCCAGTTTCCCCCAATGAGCTCAAGGCCACAGCTTAGAGAGGCTCGAGGAAGGTTAGAGTAGTGAGGTGCAGCAGAGAGCAGGCTGGGTGACAGTGTAGGAGAAGGTCAGAACTGATAAAGGAGGAGGCTCCATTCTGGTGCTTTTGAAGAAAAAACTGGCAGCAGTTGGGTTCAGCGCAGCTAAGCACAGCCAGTGATGCCTTTGTGTGTCATGGCTTCTTAGACATTGGCCTAATAGTCAATAAGGGACATAAGTGTCACATTGTGTATGGTTGTTGGTAACTCAGCATATGCAGTCAGCCTACTAGAGAAAACAATTCAATTTCTAAATATTTTATTGCTGGTAGACGAGAAAAATCTCAAGTTAGCATAAAATGACATAATTAGAAGACTCAATGAGCAGTTTTGTTATATTTGAGCTAATTTATTGACCTGTTTGCTTCAAATGACTCAGAAGGGAAATGGGCTTGAAAGAACATTGGAGATAGAGCTACCCTCTCGAAGTCAGTAAAATTTATTTTTGTAACGCTTTTCTAGATAAAGATCACAATAGGTTTCACAACAACAATCAACAAATTAAAAAAATTCAAATATTAAAACAAAACAGTAATATCCACTAGTAAACAGCATGTCTACACAAATAAGTCTTGGCTGCTCTTTGAAAGTTTCCATTAAGTCCACAGATCTCAAATGTAATGGTAGCTTAGAAGCCATAACCGCAGTCTCCTTCAGTTTTCAGTCTAGAACGAGGAACCACCAACAGGTGTTGGTCAGAAGACATAACTGACCTCAACCTTATAGTTAGGGATGGATCAAGTGGCCCTGAGCCAGCCCTGTCCTGTCTCTCTCCCCTCACCCCAACCGGTCACAGCAGATGACTGCCCCTCCCCGAGCCTGGTTCAGCTGGAGGTTTCTTCCTGTTAAAAGGGAGTTTTTCCTTCCCACTGTCGCCAAGTGCTTGCTCAGAGGGAGTCATTTTGACTGTTGGGTTTTCTCTGTAATTATTGTAGGGTCTTTACCTTACAATATAAAGCTGTGACTGTTTGTAGTGATTTGGCGCTATATAAATAAAATAGAATTGAATTGAACTGACCTGCATTTTATATATGGGTGTAGGAGTTCACTAATGTAAGCAGGCTTTTAACCATGCAGACCTCTGAAAGTGATCACAAAGATCTTAAACTGAAGTCTAACCTTTTTAGGGAGCAACAAAATAGGTGTCACTACTTAGAGGACCTAGTAAGTAGCCTCACAGCTGCATTTTCAACCTTTTGTGGCCAATCCAAAGATTATTTACTGAGGCCAATGTACAGTGAATCACAATAGTCCAATCATGAGAAAATAAAGGAATGAATTATCATTTCTAATTCCAATTTGGACACTCGACTCAAGTGGGCCATAAAATGACAATGTAAATCTAAAAAAAGCAGAATCACAAGAGGCTATTAATATCAAAACCAAGAGCTTGGTCAAATGTAATACCTAAATTTCTGACATTTGATTGACCCAATGATGATAAAAAGCCAATATTGTTGATCACAGTGGCAACAGAGCTGTCAGGAGGACAAACAAGAACTTCTATTTTCCAAGTGTTAAGTGAAAAATAATTAGCAGCCATCCAGTTTTTTGTGGATAGATATTTTTGAAACATTCTGTGGAGAAAAAGAAATGTACAGTTGGATATGATCTATATAACAAAGATACGAGACCCCTTTAAACAAACAAATTAACAGGTTCCAAAACAGAACCTTGGGGCACACCACAGGAAAAAGTGGCAGATGACACAAAGTTGTCAGCAGCAACCAATAACGTTCTGTCTGAGAAGAAGACAAAAAACAATCTAGGACCGATCCAGAGATGCTCACACATGTCCTTCACATATCAATCAAAGCATTATGATCAACTGTGTCAAATGCTAGTGTTAAATCCAAAAGTACAAGAACAGAGTATTCACCAGCATCTCTCTTCATTAAAATGTCATTAGAAACTAAGAAAAGCAGTTTTAGTAGAGTACAGGGGACAAAATCTAGATTTTTCTAGCTGTTTGGCTGCGACTTTTTCTAAAAGTTTTGACAGCTTTCAAATCCATCTAAAATTCTGAGGGAAGGAAGGATCAGAGTTAGTTTTTTATATTTATTTATTTTTAAACAACCTGTTTAAAATATTTGGGGGGTACAGCCAGAAATCAGTGAACTGTTAATTACTGTTACCACATACGGTAAATGGACTAGTTCTTATATAGCACTTTTCTACTCTAGCTGAGCACTCAAAGTGCTGATACAACATGTTTGCATTCACCCATTCACACACACATTCATACCAGCACTGTTCTCTATTTCAAAGTGCTTTCTATCTAACATTCACACAGCTGCATCAGAGAGCAACTTGGGGTTCAGTATCTTGCCCAAGGATACTTTGGCATGCAGACTGGAGCAGCCAGGAATCGAACTGCCAACCTTCCAATTAGTAGATGACCTGCCCTACATCCTGAGCCACAGCCACAAACCTACTTGAATAAAGATGTGGGAAAAATATCAAGTTGGCAGGAGGAAGGTTTCATGCTATCAACCACACTAATGAGATCTTTTACTGATTGGTGAGGATCTCTCTAACATTGATGGCCAACTGAGATATAGGACAGGAAAAAAAAAAACCCAGAGGGATTAATATTATCTCTGATATCATTAGCGTTTCCAATGAAAAGGGACAAAATGTTTTCAGTGGCAGTGGCAGGAGAAGCAGGTGTAACAATGTCATTGATTGTGTCAGATAGCATTTTGAATTTTGTCTACTGTTAAAAATGAACTGAGAAAAATAAACGGCCCTTGTATCTTTCACCATGTTAAGAGAAAGTAAAAGTTCCTTTAAATGAAGGAGGTGGACTTGGAGCTTTCGGACAGGTTCACTTCAAGCAGTGAATACTGCCACCGTAGGGCGGTGGGGTCTTTACCTTACACTATAAAGCTCCCTGAAGTGACTGTTGTTGTGGTTTCAAAGCAAACACTTCCTTTTTCATCTCATCACACACGGGTCAGCACAGTTCATCTTCTTTATACTATCTAATTCATTACACTGATTAGATTTATGCTTGATTAGAATTATATTTGATTAGAATTGCATGCATGATTAACTATTAACAAAATCATATACAGAATTTTTTTGTTATAGCACTCTGTGTTAGCATAAGGAGGCTGGATGTTAAGTCCACTATTAGATCAGTTGTAGGGTCTCACACACCCCGTAGATCTCCGGCTGCAGATTATGATACAGCTATGATGCTGTCATATATCCATACCATCCAAGACATTTGAGTGGCAGCCTCCTATGTGGTAATCTCACATGTACTTTCAGAGTACATGTACAATGTGGCAAAGACCTTAGGAATCGCAGCTTTTTACTTACCCTCCCCTTGAGCCCACCAAGTATCTTTTAAAGGGTGTAGCACTAGGTGTTTTCAGTCTCATTCATCTAATGGGGAAGGATGGGGGATCTCACACCTTTTGACAACTGGATGCCCTTCCTGACACAACTCTACCCATTTATCTGGGCTTGTGATCTGCACTAGGTGTACACTGGCTTGTGGCCCTCTCCAGTGGCTGTGTTAGAAATATAATCAGTGCCCAGAAACATAAAATCACTGTGCCTAGGCATCATAGATGGAGTCAGAAATAGTACAAAACTAAACACAGCAGTAGTTTAGTACCAAAATTGGGAGATAAAATCTTTTTTTTTTCTAGCATCATATCCCCCAAAGAAAGTTATCTTTAGCATGTCCCGTGCTGCTGTTGTCTGATTGACCAGCAATCTGCCAGAGAAGATTTAGAACATGCTGTTACCATTAAGCATCACTGTGATGGGGCCAAGTATTTCTGAACCTGTATGCGTCTTAACAGTAATTAGATTTAGTGCAGTTGAGACTATTTTCTCTCTTTGATAGTCTTCCAGTTTCTTCATCTAGTTAACATGGTCCTCCCAGGCTGGCATCGCAATACATCTTTTAGGTGTGTGCGTGTGGAAGTCATTCTTTCTCTTCCTCCTACAACAAGAGGTCTCCAAAGACTCATTAGTCACAATCACCTGTCGGTAAAGGAGGGAAGTTGGAAGGAAATGCAGGTAAAGAGGAAGACAGCAACATCAGAAGCTGACTGACTGTAAAGTTAGAAACCATGGTGGATGACATGGTACATAATATGTTATACATGCATACTATGTATTATATATGTATTTGACAACATATGTGCTGTTAAGGCAGATCTATAATAAAATTTAAGCCATAGCTCCAATAAAGACATTTACTGTACAAAATAAAGGAAAATGACAACCTTGGTAAACAACTGAATAAAAGAAAATAATTGCAGTAAATTCTTCCTTTTAGGGCAAGTTATTATATATCTATTTAGCAAAATAACTAACTTCCTTCCTTTAAGCAATCAACAAAATAAAAGACATCTGCTTTATTACAGTTTCTGTATTAACCAGAAGTGCTGGGATGTAAATATCCCACATGGAGATATAACAAAGAAAAACCGTTCTTCCCTAACAGAAATCTGCTAATACAACTGAATCATCTGACTCAATGTATTAGTGAAGAAAGAAAGTTGTAATTTATGTGATTGTGTCCTCTCATAATGAAACTGATACGGTAATGTTGAGGTTCCATATTAACACACTTTTTCTTTTGATTAATAGATTGAGCTGTATTTAACATGATCTCAGACTCCAAAGAGGCTTTTATGAAGCTTATAAATGGACTGGCTCTTATATAACACTTTTCTGCTTGAGCACTCAAAGCACTTTATACATTTGCATTCACCCAAGCACTTTTTTCTACATCTTAGTGCTTTCTATCTAATATTTGCACACATTCACACTCCAATGAACACATCAGGAGCAACTCAGGGTTCGGTATCTTGCCCAAGGATTCTTTGGCATCCAGACTGGAGCAGCCAGGGATCGAACCACCAACCTTCTGATTAGTAGATGACCTGCTCTACAGACACCCGCAGCAGAATTAATCAGCAGATAGTTACATTTTTTATTTATTATCATTTGTGTGACAATTTGATTACCTGTGTAAATGCAAAAATGGATAGATGGCTCATTTTAAAAAAATATTCAGTATTTCTTTCACAGGTGTGCTGCTCTTAACCCTATCACCGAGTTATGCCAGCAGTGAACTAGCTGATAAAGTCCAGAAGCAGCAAATCAACATTCTCTAACCAAGAGCTGCAAAATAAAGACTTCAGGGTTGATCTCCGTTTGGTTTAAAGAAAGTGGAATGTGATCGTGAGACAACACAAGGTCTTTTTCAGAATACCTGGGATGGGTCTGATGCAGTATGCTCCTAAGCAGTGCGACAGTCTCACATGTGCTGCTGATGTTCAGAGCAGAAACAGGTTGGCTGTGAGAAGAAACAGAATGAACAAGGAGAGAGGCAGTGCCACCGGCACAAAGACAGTGTTCAGAAACAGAGACAAAGGTGTTCATCGTTAATGTCAGCTTTCCAGCTTATTAGGAAATGCGCAACACATAGCAAAACGAAAGCTCCGATCATGGCATCCTACAACTTCTTGTAGTGGTTGTAGTCTTGTTGCCAAGTCAACTGCCAACTGGCTAATAGTTCTGGGGGGACCACCTAAGGGGTAATTACCCTCAGGGAGTTACCAGCGCTTTCTGATCTGAAGGGAAATATGGGCTCTGGAAAAGACTACACTATTCAAACATAAATACACACAGAGAACATATGTCTTCTTCTGCTTGATTCAATGTGTCAAACTGTGTAATAGACAGATTCAAGCTGTTTTTAGTAACCCAACAAAAGTGTCCAAACATCCGTATATTACTTTCACCTTATATAATTTGGCTAAAATGATTTCAAAGACTGTTTGTTAGTCACTGAGTGTCTTGAGTGTGAAAAGAGACAGCTGTAAGAGTGTTATTATTAAGTGGATTTTTTTTTTAAAGGACAAAATACTTTAACACATCCTGTTTATTCAATTATGTTTTATTTATATAGCACCAAATCACAACAGTCGCCTCAAGGCGCTTTGTATTGTGGGTAAAGACCCTACAATAATACAGAGAAAACCCAACAGTCAAAATGACCCCCTATGAGCAAGCACTTGGTGACAGTGGGAAGGAAAAATGTTTGAGTGACATTTGTATAACTGAACATGGCTTCTAAGGCTATGAAGATGTTGGTCATATGATGAATAACAGCTGTGCTGATTTGCCAAAAGACTCCTATTTGAATTCTGCAGTTCTGATAAAGAGAGGAAACACTGACCCTTATGTACACCCACAGGCTGAGCAATGATGAGTTTTAGACAGACGAAAGGTGATCACCTCTACACACCTGTGGAGACTGATTGCTATGGCAACTAAAGCTACTGAGAGTAGGGGAGGTGTGATAAACAACTGCTATCTGAGTCAAAATTTAGAGTAGGTGACCATCACATGATCATTACATTCCAGGAGCCGCTCTTGGGGGGCTGGAGTGGAGAGAAGGGGGAGGTGGAGATGGAGTCTACTCCTTTTATCCGACCATTTTCAGAATTTTTTATTTACTTATTTATTTTTATTGGTTTATTTGTTAACACTGACCAATGACTGTGACCACAGGCCTTTAAGGTGGCAGTAATTAAACCATTACTTTTAAAGCCTCTTATCTATTATTAGACTCAATTGGCATCTCTCAAAATGTAAATGAGCCCACCCACCACTTTAATCACACTCCAGATCCTGTTTTGACATATGGCATAGAAACTGAACATTTAACAGTATTCCCTGAAAATTCTCATGTCTGATCATTTCTTAATAACCCTTAAATTTACAATAATTGATTACACTTCATTATCTTTCTGAAACGTGCTATAACTTTAATTCAAGTTCAAAGATATGAATCCTCCACTGTTATTTTCAGTGCTACCATCCCATTACCTAAACTCTACTCCAACAGAGGTTGATTATATTGTTAACAGTTTTACATCCTCGTGGTCTATGGCTCTGGATACGGTTACTCCTCTGAAAAGGAAAGCCTCAAATCAACAGTGCCTGACTCTGTGGTATGATTCACAGACATGCAGCTTAAAGGAAACCCATAAGCTGGAGAGGGAATGGCATCTCACTAACTTAGGAGGGATATTCGTTTACTCTGGAAAGAGTTTGTTGCTCTAAAAAAAATTAATGTTTATTTGAAGAGTTTCAGTCAGGTTTCAGAATTCATCACAGTACAGAAACAGCATTAGTGAAGGTTACAAATGATCTTCTTACAGCCTCTGACAGTGGACTCATCTCTGTGCTTGTCCTGTTGGACCTCAGTGCAGCTTTGATACTGTTGACCATAACATTTTATTACAGAGATTAGAGCATGCCATAGGTATTAAAGGTACTGCACTGCAGTCGTTTGAATCATATTTATCTAATAGACTCCAATTTGTTCATGTAAATGGGGAGTCGTCTTCACACACTAAGGTTAATTATGGAGTTCCACAGGGTTCTGTACTAGGATTATTGTAATTCATTATTATCAGGCTGTCCTAAAAGCTCCCTGAAAAGCCTTCAGCTGATCCAAAATGCTGCAACTAGAGTACTGACAGGGACTAGAAAGAGAGAGCATATTTCTCCCATATTGGCTTCTCTTCATTGGCTCCCTGTTAAATCTAGAATAGAATTTAAAATCCTTCTCCTCACATACAAGGTCTTGAATAATCAGGCCCCATCTTATCTCAAAGACCTCATAGTACCATATCACCCCAATAGAGCACTTTGCTCTCAGACTGCTGGCTTACTTGTGGTTCCTAGGATACTTAAAAGTAGAATGGGAGGCAGAGCCTTCACCTTTCAGGCCCCTCTTCTGTGGAACCAGCTCCCAGTTTGGAATCAGGTGACAGACACCTTCTCTATTTTTAAGATTAGGCTTAAAACTTTATGATATAGCTTATAGTTAGTGTTGGATCAGGTTACCCTGAACCATCCCTTAGTTATGCTGCTATAGGACTAGGCTGCTGGGGGGGTTCAGTCTTTGTGTTTATACCCCACTCTGCATTTAATCATTAGTTATTATTAATCTCTGGTTCTCTTCCACAGTGTGTCTTTTGTCCTGTTTTCCTCCCCTTCATCCCAATTGGTCGTGGCAGATGGCTGCCCCTCACTGAGCCTGGTTGTGCCAGAGGTTTCTACCTATTAAAAGGGAGTCATCAAGTGCTTATTCATAGGGGGTTGTCTGATTGTTGGAGTTTTCACTGTGTTATTGTAGTTTCTTTACCTTGCAATATAAAGTGCCTTGAGGTTAGTATTTGTGGTGTGGTGTGAATTGAATTGAATTGAATTGAATTGAAAATCATGTCCTCAAAATATGAAATAAATAAATAAATCCAGGAAAAGACCTGACAGGACCTGGGAGTTGCATCCAGCCTTTCAGTTGATCCATCGACTATTTGCTGAAGCCTCATCAGAAATGAATGGCTTCAGTGGCTTAGTCAAGAAACCATTCTTAAGTAAGGGAAACAGGGCAAAAAGGCTGAGGTATGCCAAATTACATATAAATTTGACTGAAAATCAGTGGCAACAGGTTTTATGGAGCAATGAATCTCCCTGTGAGAGCAACATCAACTTTCTCAATGAAGTGAACAACTACTTTGGGAGGTTTGAAGTACTTAATGCCACTCCTGAGAGGAAATCTATTCATCACCCAAATGACAAGATACTCTGTCTAGACCACAGATGTCCGGAGAACATCTGCTGAGGAGAGTGAAGACTTGGAAAGCAGCAGGTCCCGATGACATACCAGGACAGGTACTAAAGAAATGTGCTGATCAGCTGGCTGAGGTTCTCATAGACATCTTTATCACCTCGCTGAAACAGGCTGATGGACCATGATACCTGAAGATGGCCACGATCATACCAGTACCCAAAAAGCCCACAATCTGCTCCCTTAATGACTACTGGCCTTTAGCACTCACCCCAATCATAATGAAGTGCTTTGAGAGGCTGCTGAAATTATGATGAGGGTTAGGGTTGCTCATGAGGTAGTGCACCTACTGCTCAGAAAGTTGGTGGTTCAATCCGTAGCTGCTCCATTCTGCGTGCCAGAGTATCCTGGTGTGAATGGGTGAATGAGGCATGTTGTATAGAGTGCTTTGAGTCCTCAAGTAGAAGAGCATTATATAAGAAACCAGTCCATTTACCATTTTACTGTCAGTGTTGTTACTCCAAATCAATTCAAGAGAGGTTATGTTTTAGAGAAACACAAACAGGTTTATCTTGGATGTGCAAAATGCACCTCCAGAACTACACCCAAACTCAATTTTTGTGCTTGTCAAAACCACATATGGTTCCTTTTACCACCATGCATTTTTGGATTTGGATAGTAATGGTGGTAGATTCAAATGTAAAAAGGTATCACTTCAATTTCTGCTGACAACATTTCTGAAAATAAATATTTCTTAAAAGGCAAAGATCACAAGAAATGACCCTGGAGTTATCTGCTATGCAGGTAACTGGTTAAATTTGATTTTTTTTTTTTTTTAAACTTGACTTTATCTTCAGAAATTTGCCATTCGCACTGTTTTCTGTTATTTGGGTTATCTACAGTGTATTGGAATCATTGTAACTGGTCCCAAATGGATGTAAGAAATCATGAGCTGACTCTGCCCTGCAGCCCTGAGTAAATGCTGCAAACAGCAGCATCTTGTCAAGTACCTGAGCTCCACTCACTGTATGCAGCTCCCAGCATTGAACTCAGCAGTCTCAACACTGAAGGAAGTCAAACAGAGGCAAGGCTCACTATCCCCATCCCCTGCACCCCACATCCAAGCTCCACCTCCCCCCTGCCCCCTGGTAAAGACTGGCACTGCTGCTTGCTGACCTTGGGCAGCCTGCATGCTGAGGGAGATAAGTGCCCCTCAGGACAGTACAGCGAGAGGTACTGCTCTTACACATTCACCATAACCTCCACTGTCCCCCACCCCATCACCCATCCACCCACACACACACAACAAGAAGCAGCAGGATGGGGCTGCCTGGGTCAATGGGGTTTTGTGTTTCCTCTGCAGGTGGAAAGAAACCCTGGCCTGAAACACAGATAATCCAGTTAGTATACACTAGACACTCCATTGGGGTATACAAACACACGCATGCACACAAACACTCCCCTCACGCAAACCAACCCCCAGCCCTAAGTCCAGCATCATCCCTTTGTAATTGACTTGACTGTTTCCTAGAGGAAGAGCAGCTGTCTGCACATAGCAGCATTGTAGATGAAGGGAGGTTGTTGGGATCAAAGTTACAGAAGCTAAGGTGGAGATGTTGTTGTCAGGAGCTTGGCCTGCTAGCCTACAGCCCCGCACTAATGATGAAATTTATACTTTGATGCTTATGCAAATATCCTCCTCCTTTTATCTTTGTGTGGTGCAGGTTTTGTGTTGGAGACAAGTTTTTCCTGAAGAACAACATGATTCTGTGCCAGACAGACTATGAAGAAGGGCTAATGAAGGAGGGGTTACGCTCCCCAGGTCCGCTGACCTCCATAAACCAACATGGAAGAAGAGGAGGAAGAGGAGGAGTGGGAGAAACTCAAGATAAAGTGCTAAAGTCCAGCTCTTGTTCCCCACGTGTACATAAGTAAGCAAGCCTCCCTGAGAGGGGACACGCACTGTTGTACAGAACAGCCATAGAGACTGTGGCAGGGAAAGCCTGGAAGCCTACAACAAACTACACATATGAAAAACATGTTTGTATAGTTCTTTGTTCATAAATGATGGATGCTGCCTTTTCCCACCTAACCAACAAATACTGTCCACAAAGCAATTTGTAACCAACAGCTGATACTGGATGCTGAAAAAAGCCTCCTAAAAGCAGACTAGTTTCATCTCACCCAACAAAGACATACAGCATGCCACCTACGTGCACCCAACAGTCTGCAACTGAGTCTGAACTGAACTGTCAATCAAGATCATTCTGTGCTACTGAGTAAAGGATAGACCCACCCAAAATCATCAGATTAAAAAATATGACGAAAGTAAACTGAAAAGTCAGAATAACACTTTTGGGTGTGTGTGTGTTTGTGTGTGTGTGTGTGTGTGTGTGTGTGTGTGTGTGTGTGTGTGTGTGTGAGAGGGAGAGACTGAAGATTTGTGTTGCCTGTTGTCTTGCATGGTTCCAACATTGGCACGACTATATCACCAAATGAAATGGCTGCATTGGCTAATGGGCTAACATTGTGAAATAATCAGTGCTTCCTGGATGTATGATTATCATTGAATATACAGATTTTGAGAACATGTCACTGAGGCCGTAGCCGAGTGTTGGCGGTCTGTTTTTCTGGTGGCACCATTCAGTCAGCTAATAAAAGTGCGATTGGCTGGTTTAGTGAAATTGAAAACATATTTTCTGCACAAAGTGAGCAGCTTATATACAATACATTAACACTGTACACAATTAATGGAATCACTACTCTGATACAGAGCAATTCTGAACTGCTGAGCTTCCTGCTAAAGGACCATACAGCAGCCACATTGATGCTGGACAGCAGATAGGGAAGGCATGTAAGTTAGATATTCTCCCCTGTAGTTGATGGAGACTTAACTAGAGCAAAAATTAAAGCATGCATCAGGTGTATAAAACGTCTGACTGCTGAAGTGGCCTCATGTCTGGATGTGTAAACAGGCAACTGTTTGCTAACACCTTAGCCAAAAGATTCATTGGTGAATAGAGAATACAGTATTTCAGCTTGTTCTGCAGCCCTCAAGTGTATAAAAATCTATAAGAAAACCTTAAAAAGTTACAGAACAGACTTAAACGTGGATATTGCATGTTTGACTACAGTCATTTCCATTCCATCAGAGAGGCTGTGATGGAAGGAAGTGGAGACAGTCTGTTTATTGAAAACTTAGAGTCACTAGTCAAAGTGACACATGAGGAAATGCTCATGGATGGGGGTTGTTGTAGAGGTTTTAGGGATGATATTTAGGGATGTGGATTGTAGAATGTTGAACATGACTTTAGTTTCAGTTAACTGGACTCTGCAGCATGTCAGTCACCTTAAGACCCCCTCAGCATCATCTTGACTACAATGGCTTCCTGGGACAGAAGAATCATGTCCTAGTCAGCTGAGAAGAAAAAATACATTTCATCTTTCTGCATTAATTAACACCATCTGAGCTTGTGCAATAGCACAAAGCACCATTTCATAACAAGGAAAACCTTCTGTAATTTGTAAATTGTGGCTGTACATAAAAGAAATACTCATTTTGCTTGCTTGTACAATGATTTCTTTTTAAGTGTCATCCAGCATGAGATGTTTATTTTTTAGGACAATGCTTGTAAATACTATAATTGTAATAATTTTAAGCACAAATGTAATACAGTTTTATTGTCTTACCAGTGGTTCTGGTGTCTTTCTTCTTCCTACTGTGCATCAGTATTGGTATTTGAAGAACTTTTACACATACCCTACAGATATATTTTTATACAATTCAGTGTTTGCTGAAGCAACAAAGGTTGAGTATCAGCCTCCAGAAAGGAGCTCTCCGCTAACCCTAACCCGCAGCTTATGCTATACGATTGGTTTAAATTGCAGTTTGTTGTTCCTGCTCCTTGTAAAATGCTCTTCTCAGCCCAGATGTGGTCTTCACTTATTTTGTTAAACTGTAAAAAAAAAACCAAACAAACAAAAAAAAGGTCAATGCTTCATTTTCACTTCACTGCAGCAGTCTTCAAGAACGATGCTGACTATCAACAAATCCAACAAATGGATCTGAATTTAGGATAATCAGGAAAGTCAAACATTTGGATTCAAGTTAGTGCTCTAAAGTTTGTCGACACTGATGCTTAGATTACAGTTCAGTTAAGCTAACTGCATTTGTTTATCCAGAGACACAAAGAAGAGAGAGAAGCTGCAGTATGTTCATATATGAAGATGTTATAACCTTTTTTTAAAGTCAGAGGTTAGCCCCTGAATCTTGATGCTGATGACTTGAGATCATTACTGCAACATTATTTAGTGTCCTGGCGATGATGCGAGAGTCTCATATCTGCACCATCACAGCACATGCAGATGAATGATGGGTTTGTGTTTCTGTGTATCTTCCAAATGTCAGATGGCTTCTGTTGCCCGAGGAGAGGCCAGCCTGTGGAGTTCTGCAGCCGTTCATCAGCATCAGAGTCTGTTAGATTAGCTTAGTGATGTTTGTATTAGTGAGAGAAAACCAGAGTCCAGTCCAGTCCCTGAAAGTAGACATGAAACCATAAAGAAATGGGAAATGCCAAAAACTACATCTGTCTCATTTTTAGCTGCTAAAGGGCAGCTAACCGCTAACACAGTGCAGCATGCTAGCACTCGTCTCTGTGATTGCAACACTTATTATTGCAATACTAGAGTATGTCATCATAAAACAACATAAATAATAAAAGGTCCTCATTTTTTAATTCTGAACAATAATATATAATGTAATAATAATGTTCGTTTGTCTGCACGTCGCTGACTGGATAAAGTTACTTGTATCTTTGCATAATTTGGATAATGTGAATTCTTTTGCACAGCCTGGTTTCAGAGAAAAGCTGAGACTCGAGTTAAAATTAAATTAAAATGAATTTCGACAAAATAAAACAGAATGCAGGGATTTGCAAAAGAGCTGAAAACATCGTGTGTGTTTGAAAACAAAGGCGACACAGACATGATAAAATGTCCCTTTTTAAACACATATGCTCATTTTGAATTTGATATCTGAAGCGTCATTGTTTCATTAAAGTTGAGAGAGGAGCACAACTAAAACTGTGTGAGTGAGACGCTGAGCTGATGGAGTTTAAATCCAAACTTGTTTTATTCTCATGCACAGATTCACACAAAAGCAGCTTCTATTTTTAAAGAACAGTAAATTCCTCAGCTTCAGTATTTGATGTGTTGTCTTTGAACCATTTTCTTTGATTCATTGCAGACTTTAAATAAATGCATCCAAGTGTTTTTGGAAACAGGCCGAACTGGAGACACAACGTGGTGAGAATGCCTTTTTTGCTTTATCACACTGTCAGACACTCACACATCAATGGGATCTACAGTGAGGTGTGCACTACCCTCCCTCCCTGCACCTGAAGAAGGATAACCTTGAGACCAGTAGAAAAAATACAATTTGTCCATATCTTTGGCATTTTCAGTGACCTGACAAAGCATAAAGAAAAACTAAGATCCAGAACCTTTTGCTCATAAGGGTTAGCAGCTATTAAGAACATTTACAAAAAGCATTAGCTCCCAGCCTGCATATTGTTAGCATCGTCATCCCTGCGTTACAGCTGACCCTGGGTGTGTAGATAGCCCTGCTCTCCTTTGCCAAATGGCTGCAGGGGCAAAAATAATGATCTTCACAGACGAGCCAATGCTATCTGAAACAGATAACACTGCTATAATGGCTCCTTATCCTTTGGCCCTTACAAGGCGATAGGCAGCCTGCAAATATATTCCTGTTGTTGGATCATTAGCTCTTTATTGCAGGCACAGTGGGCTTTTGTAGTTTTTCTCTCATTTCAGTGTTCTACCCCAAATGTTGGCCTGCTCTCAGTAACAAAGCACGACACAATGCACAATCAATAGGTCACAATACACATTCTGAACAGTGCTGCTCATTCCAGTACAGGCCAACTTTGATGCTGCCAGTCAAAGTTTGTCCGGGACCCTAATATATATTATATATTTAAATATACAGTGTAAGTCAAAAGTTTGGATGGGTGAGTGTGTCCAAACCTTTGACTGGTACTGTATGTTTTGATAAGTCAGTGCTAACAGCTGTGATACTGGGAGTGCACCTGCAGCTGAACCTCAGTCTGGCTTTCCATCAGCAAGCACTCAGATTAATATTAAACTACAGACTCAGGGTTAGTTTAATATTGCAGTTTGTGTTGCCCACTCAATGTCTGCAACAAAACTTTGACACCTCCGGCTCAAAGAGATTTGTTCGTGGCATTCATGGTTCACCTGAGGAAAATAAAGGAAGATTATTATCTTATTTTTATCAAAATGTTATACTGAACTGTGGCAGCGATGTGCATTTTTTATTTGTGTATTTTTCACTTTTTTGGACTGATTATTTTTAGCCAGAACCTGAAAGAAATTGATGGCTACATCTGTTCTAATACCTTATATGATAAAACTTAATGCTGACGATGCCTGAGTAACATAGTTATACTGTCCACTTTGGTCTCACTGTATTCCAGTTTCTTAACTCTGAGGTCATGTAGGACTGACCAGTGCGTCCTTTGGTGGAGGAGTAGGGCATAGCAGAGAAACAAATGGGATAGCATGAAAATACTTTCCATTTGGAAATGAAAGAAAAACATGCACAAACGAATCCTGTTAATTATTGACATTCTAGATAGCAAAAGATGTGAGTGTCTCTGAGGCATGCAATTAGAATCCATTAATTGTGTAGCTGTATGTCAAAAATCCAGTGTTCCAGTACTAATCTGCCCCAGTCAATGGATGTGTTCAGGGAAAGCATTAGGCGAGTTATCGCTGTTAAAGAATCTGAGTGTCATTAGCCTTAATGTGGTAGGGATGCATAGCAAGAAGCTAATAGTCAGGGAAGCCCGGATTCTACAGCCATTCGACCTCTTGGGTCTCAGAAATCTGTCTTTTGATGTAGCAGGGTAACGTCTACCAGATGTGTCCACTTAGGCCTCAGCCTACCAGTTCAACCATGAGAGGAAAATTACAGCAAGCCGCCTCTCACACACACACTTACACACACACACACACACACACATGCACATGAACATGAACATGCACACACTCGCACACACACACACACACACACACACACACACACACACACACACACACACACACACACTCACACACACACTACACAACCCTGTTCTTCAAACTGACCTGGTGGTAATGGTTAAAATGGACTAACCTTTAAGTCCTAGAGCTATGAGAGTAAATTCAAATTACTTTATCAGGTAGGAGTCAGCTGATACCTGTTGAAACAGTTCAAAATGCAGGAGCAGGACATCTTGTAAGAACCAAGAAAAGTGAACAAATGTTGCCAGTTTTGATGCCTCTACACTGGCTGCCCATCTGTTTTAGAGTTTATTTTAAATTTCACTTCCGTTCGTGGCTGGCAGCTGCTGTGCTGCTAACAGCGTAGGCTAAAGGCAGGTGATCGTCTGCTATGAGGACTCCTCAGGTGTGGAAAACCTTCCTGAGAAGCTCACTTCAGAAGCAGTATCTTCTTTGAAATCCTTGTCAAAGGCCCATTTCTATTGTAAGGCCTTCTTATGAATGTTATTGTAGATTTTATTATATCTTTGAGATTCTTAGCTTACCTACTTTTTATATTTGTAAGATCTTTTTAATTTAATTATTTTTAAAAATGAAATCACACTGTATTTTATTTATTTTATTTTTCTGTACTCGAGCGTATGGCCTGTCTTACATTGACATCCAAATGGTTTCTATAGTTTATTCTTGGCGCTTAAAGTATTTTATTTTTAATCTTATTTAAATTGTATTATTGTTTGTGTTTTATTGTGTGTTTCTGTGAAGTATGTTGTAACACTGGTTTTGATAAATGCTTTACAAATTATTATATAATTACTTACTTATCAAATGTAATAATTGTAGCTACTTTTGTGCCGTCTGTCTCTCTGTCTGCCTGACTCAACAGTGTAAAAAGCTGCTGTATTATGGGATGTACTTTGTTTTTCTCACACTGCTTTTGTATTTTGGTGTGGTTTTTGCAATAAATAATGGCACAGTCTAAATGACATGTTTGTTGTGCGTCTGAGATTATATTGACCTCATTTTAGAACCTGTTAAGGAACAGATGGGTTTTTTTTTACCTGCATAAAACCTTAGAATTAAAAGAGTGTGCACTTTTTTCACGTGTGTATTGTCAAATGTGACTTGTAGTCTCAGGTGTTTTGAATGGTCACTAAGTGTAGAAAAGTTATGAATGCCAGTCTGTTCTACTCCAAACAGTGACTGCTCTCAGACAGCTTTGTATTTTTCTAGCACTACAAATTGTAAATGTATAATATGGTAAATGGACTGGTTCTTATAAAGTGCTTTTCTACTCTACTTAAGCACTCAAGCATGCCTCATTCACACAAGTGCTTATTGCTACCCCCAAGTGCTTCCTGCCAATATTTATACACATTCACATGCCAATGAACACATCGGAGAGCAACTTGGGGTTCAGGATCTTGCCCAAGCACCACTAACCTTCCGATTAGTAGATGACCTGCTCTACCTCCTGAGCCAAAGCCACCCAATATGCCATTTTCCTGCCATTAGACCTGTCTATGTTTATGATAGTTCATATGCTGGCAGTAAAACCCTTCCAACATGCTCATATACTAAACAAAGGGACTGTTATTCATACAATATGTTTTTCTCACTCAAGTAACAAAAAATTATATACTTTCTTAATTTAAACAGAGCTGTTTATATTCTGTTTCATAGTTGAACCTATTGCTTTTTTTGTTTGGATCCACTTTAAGCTGACACTTTGACATCAAACTGAAAATATTAAAGCATTTTTTATATTATGTGTCTTATGCACTCCAACCTGTAGGTGGCAGTAATGTGTTTATGTGTTTGTCAGTCTAACAGTAAGAGATCCACATAGATGTGATACATGGTGTAAAGACAGAACATGGAAAACTGAACAGATTTTTGTGCATTTATTTATTAGACTGAAATAATCTGGTTAGGCTGCTGGTGTTTCTATGGTTAATCTTAGAGGAGGAGATTACATACAACCTTAGGAGTTATGAAAACCTTCACAGATGTTTTGGGTCTGTGACAGTGCCCTTATCTGAGGTCAATTGGTTGTAGGCAGCCCTCACAATGATTTCTGTGAGCCCTGTTATCTCCTAGATCAGTGCTGAGTTCACACACATTACAACTGTTCCCTTGGAGACAAAGTTCTTGGCATAGTTGGACAAGTATTCCACCAAACTGCTGGATGCTATCAGGATAAAGGGGGGAGCTGTGAAAGAGAAGATCACGAGGACCCTGCAGGTGAACTGTAAACCATTTGGAGATCCAAGAATAAAAGCTACTCTTTTGTGTTTGGGTGTGTATATGTAAATGTCATTTTTCTTACTCAGATCATGACATCACCATTCAGCGATCTGGCCAGAAAAAAAAAAAATCACAGCTCAGACAACAGGACAACCTCAGATTGTGGTTAATAGCGAACAGTTCCAATAACAAAATTTTCTGCCTGGTACCTCTGCACCGCCGGGCAATCAACCGCTGGTTAGAAACCTGCCAGAATGCATCCTGAAAAGTCCGCTGATCTGTCTGGGTGAACCCGTCGATGAGCTTATCAAAGAATGCAATAATATAAGCGGACCCACACCCACTTCCATGTATATATTTAGCTATTTTTAAATGCAATCATATAATAAATAGCCTTCCTATAATGACTATGGATGTTTTTTTAAACTCTAGCAATTATGAATCCTCATTTCCCGCCTTCACATATTTGGGATCTAATCTGGATCTCCACATCTCTGCCCTGTAACCTCTGACTGTGCAATGGCCCCCCAACATAGCACAGCAGTTTTAGCCTGTCTTTAGCGCATATGTGCAGCTAAGTCATTCATCAATAATTCAATTCAATTCAATTTTATTTATATAGCGCCAAATCACAACAAACAGTCGCCTCAAGGCGCTTTGTATTGTGGGTAAAGACCCTACAATAACACAGAGAAAACCCAACAGTCAAAACGACCCCCTATGAGCAAGCACTTGGCGACGGTGGGAAGGAAAAACTCCCTTTTAACAGGAAGAAACCTCCAGCAGAACCAGGCTCAGGGAGGGGCAGTCATCTGCTGCGACCGGTTGGGGCTGAGTGGAGAGAGACAGGACAAAAGACATGCTGTTGGATGAAGTACAGCTGAAGATTACATCTCACTACATGGTCAGCTGTGTGGTGAAAACCAAAAACTTGCACCTGTGACAAAACCAAATTTTCAGGTCTTGGAGAAGATGAGTGTGCTAACCTTGCAGTGACCTGCTAATAGCTCTTATACCAAGTCTCTATCACACAGCTGTACATGCAATGAGAAGTTATCTCACTACATCTGGAAGTCAGTGAGGAACAACCAGACTTCAAACGATATAAGCAGCTATAAGTTCTAGGCTGAGAAAATCAGCAGCAAGAAGAGCAGAGCAGCAGTGGCATACACCAGAGATAGTTATGGACAATTTACACAGACAAACGGTGAGTGGAGTGTTTGTTAATGGATCTTCCTCTCCATGTAAGCATGTAGAATGTTAACATAACCCCTCAACATGAGCTTTAAATGCTCATTAAATGTTTTTAGCTACCTGTTGCAAAGAAAGTTCTAATGGAGGGTAGCCCAAAGCTAGCTTGTGGGTTCATTTCTGGGTTCTGGGTTCACTTTGAACCAGACTTATGAGGTTGTTTTTTATACCAACCTAAAAAAGGTTGTTATGAAAAAATTATATCAGGGGAAGATCAGCCAGGACTGGACTAAACAGTGGGGATGTGAAAACAGTCTCCTTGGAGGTCTATATTCTTTGTCTTTTTCCACTTGTCATTTTTTTTCTTACCAGAATTCCTGGAAAATCAGGCTGAAGAACTGGAGCAAACAAGCGTTGTGAACTTAAGCAGGGCTGAATTACGCTGTCTGGCTTTGATTCTCCTGTTGCTTACATGTTATTGTCTCTACAAAGAAATGCTTTATGAATGTTTGTTGGATGGTAAATGGACTAGTTCTTATATAGCACTTTTCTACTCGGTCTGAGCACTCAAAGAGCTCATACAACACGTTTACATTTACTCAGTCACATCCATTCATACAAGCACTTCCATGTGTATCTAAGCTAAGTGCGTTTGATTGTCTAACACATTCATACTCCAATGCTTGCGTCGGAGAGAACAACTTGGGGTTCAGTATCTTGCCCAAGGATACTTTGGCATGCAGCCAGGAATGGAACCGCTGACCTTTCGATCAGTAGGTCACCTGCTCTACCTCCTGAGCTACAGCCACTTTTGGACAGTTGTTGTAAGGAAAGCTGCAGTATGACAGCAGTGCATGCTAAAAGGTCTTTACAAGTTCAGAACTGAGTCAAAAGGTTCTTTCTTCACAAGTGAAGAAATTCATGAATTTCATGTTAAAACTTCAATAAAAATTAATAAGTATTGAATTTAGGAGTAAATATGTTTCTAGTGTATGTAGTTCTTAATTTGTTATAACTATAGCTAAACAAGTTGGATTTAAGCGTAGGACTTACAGTTCTGAATGTGACGCAGTGTTTTAAGATGTTTGCATTTTGCAAGTGAAGGAAACTGTTTTTGTAATTTCAATAAAACAATAATCTAATATGGTTATTATCATATCATGTTCTATCAGAAAATTCTTCCTAGTGTAGCATCACACTTTGATGTCATCAAGTGACTTGGTATATTACTGATAAATACAAACCAGGAATGCATGTATTATTATGCATAATCATTTTTACATAGACATTGTCAGTAGTAAAATTTTGTTGATGTCACCAAGTCCAGTCTGTGCCCAGCTGGGGTGTATGTATATATATATATATATATATATATATATATATATATATATATATATATATATATATATATATATATATATATATATATATATATATATATATATATATATATATATATATATATATATATATACATATATATATATATATATATATATATATATACATATATATATATACATATATATATATATATATTAATCCCATTGTACAGATGTCCATTGTAAGTTTAATGGAATAATAAATGTGCTCAAAAGAATATTTTTTGTGTTGTCTTTAAATTTACTTTTAATTTAGAAATTCTAAATTCTGGCAGCGACTTTTCAGTTTTAGACAATGTAAAATAATCATTGTGCTCCAGCCCACAAAATGGTATTCATTAAATAAAAAAAATTTAGATTGAACTGAATCAATTTTTTCAAGTTGATCCAGTGTTTTATTTTTTAGTGTAGCTAGATTGGGACCCTCTGGGTTGACTCATTCAATTAAAGTGCATGTTAAACTTGCATCGTAGTACATACTCTTTATAAAGATTTTGTTTGGATAGTTGGAGTGTAGGTTTGTTTTATGTAGATGATTTAATTTTTTTAATTTGTTTTCTGGAAAAAATAGAGCTTTTGTTCTGGCCTTGCAGAGACTGTGGCTCAGGAAGTCCACAGTCAAGATACTGTCCCCAGTGCAGCCACAACTATAACTGATATAAGTATCAGTTTATAACCTCTATTTGCTTTCTTTCTTCTTTTTAAACCTTCCGGCATCTTAAGCAAGCAAAATTATTGTCTGCACGCTCATTTGTGCCAAGAGGAGCTGTATTAGAGGCTTCTTGTTTTTCTTTTTCTCCTGTATTTTCTTTAGTCATTTCGTAATTTGCTGCATCTGTAATAAAATACAAAAGTACATGCTTGTGTGCATGTACATGCCTGTGTGTGTTTGTCATGAAACATACTTGGTAAGAAGGGTGAGAACAACGACCCTCAGAGCCAGAGATTGATCCAGGAAACCCAGGCTGCCCACAGCCCCCAATGAGCACTGAAGACTCGAGACCACACATCTCAATGACAACCGTGTGTTCCACCCAAGAGGAGGAGGGGGGCAGTCTCAGTAGGGGCCCCCGAAAGAGCCCCAGAGAACCAGCGACGACAGGCAGGCACCCTCGCCTTGTGCCCCGGAACTGCCGAGTGCCCGCCTCCTGGGTGGGCAGCAATGACCAGTGGGGAGCAAACATGTCCCACAGGGGGTGAGGCACAGCAAGCCCCAGACTCAGGACCAGCTATACATGCACACACACATGCATGCACACACAAGGGCCACGCACGCACACACACTCACAAAGACAAAGGCACCACAAGACAGACTTATCAACCCACTTTCCACGCATGAGCGAATGAGTGCCCCCAGAGCCAGCAGCAGTTACTCCAGAGTGCAGTCAGCCCCACCCCTGACACCCTATCCAATCCCCACCTGAGGTCAGGTGCAGGAAACAGGGGTGTGAAAAGACCTGGCTGCTCTCCTCCCCACTCATATGGAAGGTGCAAGGTATATGTGAGCGTATGAGGTGTATAAAATGAGTATGTCTATATGAAAACTAGAGTTATTAAACCTACCCCTCAGAACCCTCAATGTCTAATGTGTAGGTAAAACTAAAGGGCAGAAAAACTTGATAAACTGATGCTGTTTCTGTACTGTGATGAATTCTGAAACCTGACTGAAACTCTTCAAATAAACCGTTCCTCTGCAAATGACCAGTTAGCTGTTTTACAACTACTCTTTCAAGGATTTTGGAGAGAAAAGGAAGGTTGGAGATTGGCCTATAATTAGCTAAGACAGCTGGGTCAGTGATGGCTTTTTAAGTAATGGTTTAATTACTGCCACCTTAAAGGCCTGTGGTACATTAATTAATTAAGGGTAGGACTTCCTTGTGCAGTCTTGTAGGAATGAGGTCTACTAGACATGTTGATGGCTTGGAGGGAATAGCTAATGAAGTTATCTCCAAAAGATTAATCAGCGTGACAGAGTCCAAATAAATATCAGTAGCACTGAAAGTAACTGTAAATAATGATACGTGTGAGATGTTATGAATAATTTTTTCTCTCTATTAATTAAAATTTTATTTGTGAGGAATGACCCTCACCCCTGAACCACCCCTTAGTTATGCTGCTATAGGCCTAGGCTGCTGGGGGGGGGGGTCCCATAATGCACTGTTTCTTCTCATTCACTTTATTTACTTGTTTATACTTCACTCTGTATTTATTCATTATTATTAATCTCTGGCTCTCTTCCACAGCATGTCTTTTGTCCTGTCTCTCTCCCCACAGCCCCAAATGGTCGCAGCAGATGACTGCCCCTCCCTGAGCCTGGTTCTGCTGGAGGTTTCTTCCTGTTAAAAGGGAGTTTTTCCTTCCTACTGTTGTCAAGTGCTTACTCATAGGGGGTCGTTTTGACTGTTAGGTTTTCTCTGTATTATTGTAGGGTCTTTACCCACAATACAAAGCACCTTGAGGTGACTGTTTGTTGTGATTTGGCGCTATATAAATAAAATAAAATTGAATTGAATTCTGTTCGTATCTTAACTGCTATGGCGGACAGCATATTCCCAGGGTACACAAGTGACACCCAAATCCTCCAGCTCGCCTATTTTCACACTCCTAAGAGTAAATCAAGGTATAAACATACTCATGCTATCAACAAGAGCAATTTAAGTTTTCAACTGCCATGTTGCTTTCCACTGTGTTGCAGAATACCACGGCTACTCATCTGTCAGCACTTCTGGGTCAGCACAGAGAAGAAAGGTCAGCAGCTGCTACTACTTCCCCCTTTCATACTCTCCCTGATATCCCCTGGGTCCTAACACCTTCCCTGTTACATCAGGTATCATTACCACCAATCCGCTCTCTTCCACACACATTGCAGGCAGGGAAAAGAGACAGATGGGTTTACCTCCAATGTCAGGGATCAGGTCCTTTGCCTCTCACCTGTTTGGAAAATCCCTGTTTTCCACTTTTTGTTTAGCCATTTTTGGCTGTGAGGCTAGCTTACATGTTACTGTAAAAAGTGCTGACTGATGTTTTTATCCGCTGATCACTGATCAATGATCAATGTGTCATTGGCAACATGGGAAAACGGTTTTGCGCACAGATCTTGAACTGCGCAGCAGCTGTTGCAGTGCATTGTAGGATTTGTAGTATAAGTGGTGGGAGCACTATTTACCCACGAGCAGTTAATAATAGCTAAATGAAATTATCTCGTCTATCAAATATAATTATATCGCGGGGCTTGAGTCTGACACGTGCCTTACAATATAACGCGCCTTCAGGCGACTATTTGTCTTGATTTGGCGTGATATAAGTAAAACTGAATTGAATTGAAACATCTGTAACACACCACACACCTCACAGCTGATCATCTGAAGCAGTGCAATGTTGTTTTGAATGTTTTGCTAAGAGAAATTTTAATGTCATTCTTAGAAGGCAACGCTGACATGAATACTGTTGTTTCTCAAATACTGAGAAGCCACTCGTTTGGATAGGATTTTTGTTGAATCACAAGAATCAGCAATAGTGTGCTTTCTGATCGAGTCACAAAGTCAACGTCCAACCTAATGGATTCTTTCATTCTCCTAGTTAGTAAGAAGATCTATGAATTTCTACTTTTTCTACTTGTTTGGTGCCCTGATTTCTCCTTCATGCACTGTCATGCCGATCAATACTGGATGAAACCAATTGGTGCCACCCTCCCCATCTTTTACCACTGCCTTGCCAACCCCACATGTTTACAACATGCTGTTTCTGTATGACCTAATCTCAGATAAATTGGAAAGATGATTGTCATCTGCAGGGGGCAAGGGCTACATTATTCTCCACAATAACTTTCAGAAAACCTTTCAAGAGGAAAAGAGAGAAAAATCAAGAAGCGGGTTATTCAAAAGGCAATTTTCTCTCAGTTTCCAGCACACCCAGCTTGTTTGAACAACTGTTGTGCAATGAAACATTTTATTTTCTTGTGAGAAATTAAAGAGGACACTCAAAGGCACTGCTCCCTTTTAATCTCCTTGCTTTCTCTAGAGAATGTTTGTAATCAAACAGTGCAGATGGGGTAACTGAGGAAATTTGTGGTTATTAGCAATACAGGGAGGTGTAGTGTTAGAAAATACAGGAAGCTTTAGGCTTTTTACCTACAAACCAACCACTCTTATTAAGTTTCAGTTAAATGTACAGTAAAACACTGGAAAATCAAATCCTATATGTGAAATACTATTATGTACATAGAGCATAGGATATAGTATGTAGACACCTACTGTTTCTTGACTGGCCAACACAGAGCCCTGATCACATGGCCATTTGGCACATGACATCAAGCTGTATGCCAGGAGTGAATGAGATTCACTGATCCCCACCACTAGGATCTACAGCAACAACACTGAATGATAACAAAGAGAAAGAAGGTAGTCAAAACTCGGGGGATTGCACTACCAGAAGGCAACATTTCGCACACTGAGGATAGCTACCTTGGAATCCCGAAGACAAATGGGAACCATGGCAGGGCCGCTAGGAAAGCTGCAACTGCCAAATACCTGCAGAGAATAAGGCAAGTCCTGAGGAGTCAGCTGAAAGAACAAGATCGGGACAATCAACACCTATGCCCCGCCAGTCATCAGATACCCTGCTGGGATAACAAACTGGCCAATGGAGGAGACAGAAGCCACTGACATCAAGACAAGAAAGCTCCTTACCATGCATGAAGGGTTTCACCCCAAATCCAGCACCCTGAGACTAAGCAGACTGAAGGAGGCCAAGGACCACTATCCTAGATGGAACAACAAAGAGCCATGAGTACATCAGAAAATGGCCACAAAGGATCATGTGCTTAGTGAATATTTCAGGCAGCAGAAACCTGAGAAAGAAGAGGAGAAAGAACAGGAACCATCGTGGAAGGAAAGGCCTCTGCACGGCATGTAGCACCGGCAGATAGAAGAAGTGGCTGACATAGAAAAATCCTACCAATGGCTGGATAAGGCTGGACTGACAGACAGCACAGAGGCACTAATCATGACAGCACAGGAACAAGCTCTAAGCACAAGATTGATAGAGGCTGGGGTCTACCACATCAGGTAAAACCCCAGGTGCAGGCTGTGCAGAGATGCCCCTGAGACAATCCAGCACATAACAGCATGGTGCAAGATGTTAGCAGGCGGGGCATACATGGAACACCATAACCAAGATGCTGGCATAGTATACAGGAACATCTGTGCCGAGTATGACCTGGAAGACCCGAGGTCAACATGAGATACGCCCCCACTGGTGGTCGAGAATGACCGAGCTAAGATCCTGTGGGACTTCTAAACACAGACAGACAAACTGGTAATGGCTATCCAATCGGACATCATAGTGATGGACAAAAACAGGAGGAAAGCCACATTGATAGATGTAGCAATACCAAGTGACGGCAACATCAAGAAGAAGGAACATGAGCGGATGGGCTGAGAGGATGTGGAAGATGAAGGTAACAGTGGTTCACGTGGTAATTGGAACACTCGGGGCAGTGACCCCCAAACTGGGAAAATGGCTCCTGGAACGACATCCGAGATCTCTCTCTCCAGAAGAGGGAAATTTTAGGAACAGCTAAGATACTGCGCAGAACCCTCAAACTCCCAGGCCAGAATGTATGTCGCACACACTCACCCATTCATATCAAGATGTATGTGCATGTGTGTGTGTGTGTGTGTGTGTGTGTGTTATTTACGAGTTACGTTTACATGAAGTTCATGAATTCCAAAGCCTATAGATTTATTCAGTCATAGTTTGAGTGCATCACAAGGTTGGGATCTTGATGCCAACTTTCTCAAGTAACTCACATAGTAACACACAATCCATGGGTCAACCTGCTGACTGCAAATCTGCACCTGAATGCTATTAAGGAGGCTGTGGAATGAACTAATACTAACAGCAATGAGCTCTAAAAATGAGCATCCCTAGGTCAACTGTACGTGGTAGTGCACAAAGATTGGCATGATCAGGACACTGGGTCTCTGTCCTAATGGGTCCTTTGGAGACCACGGTGCTAGAGTTCTTTGTGCCAATCAAGTGCTGTCCTTCTGATGTCAGGGGTTTGCTACGATTAATGCCCACAATACTGTCAAGGAACTCGACTCCCCTAATGCCCCAGCAAGCACCAGCCAGAAAGGCCAAGATGTCTCATGGATCTTTGAAGACTGGGCAAGCTCCATTTTTGATCAGTCAAAAATGCATAATATTGTAAAAATCAGCTGAACTGTGGGGCTATCACAGAAATCACCCAAGAACTAGAAACTGAGCAGTTCTAATAATTGAAAGTTTCTTTTGTTTTTGATCGGCATTTGGGGATTCTCCTGTTATGCTTGTGCAGAACACATTAACAATACTACATGCTGTGTAAGGACAATTAAATCTTTAACCTTAACTTCACTGATACCTCAAACCTTGAACCTGAAAGGAGGCTAGAGTTGCTTTTACCTCTGTGATCTATTTTGCAACAGGGATTTTTTTTTTAGAATCAGTACAAAAATTTAAATATAGAAATACATAAAATCATTTTTGATGATATCAGTGAGCTCATTTAGGCTTTTGTTAGCTTTTAGAAGTCAAGCTTTAGTTGCTTATACAACCTGGAAGCCTGCTTATTTATCCTTTTGTTAAATGCTTGCATGGAGTGTTCAACCAAGTTTTGTCTTGTTTGGTGTCTTGCTGCTAATTTTGTGTTAACAAGTTACTTTTGCAGGTGCTTGGAGAGATTCTAAATGTTGACTGGAATAAACAGCTGTTTATGGTCGATGTACAATTACATTTGTTACTTTTTTTTGATCAATCTGAAGTGTGTCCATATATCTGAGTCCTGGACTTGAGTGTGTAATTACAGGCTGTCAATTTATGCCAGCTGGCTTGGTTCATTTTGAGTGTATCCATAAACTTTGTGTCGGCACATTGCACAACCCGAGATACCGTGGTATTGAGAAACAGTAAGTCAGATATCACTGGTAGTGTGATCACACATTATTCAGGTAACTGCAAAAAGATAATTATATAAATAAAGTTCTAACAAGCACCAGTGCCACACCACAGTCTATACGCAGCTGACTGACTTTAACTGGCCAAGATGACACCTAGCACACAGCTGCCTTTCACTGAAATTAGTAGTTCTCTGTCATCCATCCTTATCTCACTTTGTTTGCACTGCTGGCTCATACATGATTGTTATGACAGGACTGCTTGGGGCTGTCTTTATAACCAAATTCTTGGCAATTCTTGAATACATTGAACAATTCACAACACGTTCAAGTTAGTCTGATTGACCTCCCCCATTGTTCTGTTTTTGTTTGGTTGGTCTTTTTCTGCTGCTGCTCTTTGTACCTCGTGATTGATTTAAACCTCTGTGACAAATCTTTGTGGAGCCTATGATGTAACCTACATCAGTCAATGTCACTGCCAGTGTTTATGGTTGTGCGTGGTGCATTATGTGTTAATTACTTTGTTTGTGTCCTGCTGTTTTATATGCCAGTCGAAAGAAACAAATAAAATTCTGGGACTTCTTTCCCTCCCCACTCTTTGCTGTGGTCAGTTTTTATTTATTTATTTATTTGGGGGGGGGGACATCACAAAAGCTTTCCCACTTCACTGTACTTCACTCACATCATTCCGATAGTTTCAGCAGTCTCCCTCCAGGAATTTGCTGACATTTGTGAGTCCTTATATTGATGCTGTGATTATTATTTCTTCTACTGAGATGATGGTTGAAGTGCACTGTAATGGAATGGAGTGAGATTTTTGTGCCTTCCAGATTGGAAGCAACAACAAGGAGCTGAGGTCATGGAGCCAATAATGCACGGCTTGGGCTGCAGTTGGAAAAAGGAAAACCTTATACATCATTTTGGAAAATATGTTTGTATGATCATGACGTTGGCATACTGGTAAGTTATAATTGTATCACATTTAATTGTTGTAGTTACATGTCAGAGGCTGTTACTATGTTGCACACCTTAGATGTGGCTGTTATCTTGGTTGTAGCTACATGGCAGCATAGCTAGAATCTAATAAAATCTTTATGCTTTTGATTTCAAAAACCAGCTTTTGAAATGTGACAGTGTGATCCTGACTGGGGAGCATCATTACACCTTGGACACACAGAAGCCATTATGGCTGCTTCTAAACGATATCAACAAAGAACAAAAAGACTAGAAGTTCCTGCACCTGCTGCTGCACTTGAACACTTTGTGCAGTAATAAAATATTGAGGCTGTCATGGGTCGGGGTGGGCTGTGTAGTATGTGGGTGTGTCTGTCTGTTTCCAGGTGATCCGGTGGGCAGGTGGTTGTGTTCCTGCCATCGTGGCTGTGCCAAGGGGCACACCTGTGGCTGGTTATCAATCAAAGCTGGGAGTATTTACGAGTGGCTGAGACGCAGACTCAAACTCCATGTTGGTAACCAAGCTGACTAATCTTTCCTATACTGATCTTGTTTGCCTGCCTGTGATCCTGTCCTCTCCTGCCTTCACCAGTCTACTCCATTTTGCTGCATCATTTTCGGATTTACGAACCACCTCAGTCTCACCACGGAGCCAGCCTTCTCAGCCACCTCCTGCTTCCGCCTGCAAGGCCCATGGTTCACGCCAGGCCCACGGATCATACCAGCCTGCACTCACCCCTGCCTCCAGACCCTGGAACCTCCCCACCAGCCACGACCCTGACCAGTTTGACCCCCGAGCCTCTCTGCATAAGCCCATTCACATCCCTTTAACCACCACCCTACTGTTAGGCCCTTAACACGACACCATTTCAAAATGAAAACGATGTTTTGATGCGTTTCGGCCTTCAATTTACACGAGAACGGAGTGAAAACGACGCATTTTGGAAATGGGATCCAGAGTGGAGCGTTTCCGTGTAAACAGATGAATACAAAGCGTTTTGGAAATGGGGACACTCGCACATGCGCACTATGGTGGTGGAAGTTTTACACCCATGTGCTTATCGATGAACAACACTCAGGTTTAGGATTCACGAGTGCTTCAGCGAACTTCGAGTAGCGCGATTCACAGTTGATCTTTTCTTGTGTTTTTGCCATTTTATTATCGAGTGTTGTGCGCAGCAGCAATCCAACCTCATCGTCAGTCCACATAAAGCCTCTCACATTGGCTATTTTGTAAATAATGAACAAATCTTTGTGGCGCATCCTACTGAGTCCCTGCACACATGCGCCTGTTGTGTAAACAAGCTTTGCAAAAAAAAAACCCCAAAAAAACGCCAGTTTGTGGCCTGGCAGTGGGAACGTGGTTGGCACAGTTTCAAGCGTCTTTGTGTAGACGCAGATCATTTCTAAAACGTGTCCGTGTAAACAGGAGGCTGAAATGCAGCAAAACGACATCGTTTCCAGTGGAAACTGTGTCGTGTGAATGTGGCCTTATTTTACTCCTGCCTGACGCTGTTTTTTCTTCTCCACAGAGCCTCCATGTTTGCCAGATAGACATTTCACACTCCCACCAGTATCACTCCGCCTGTTTTTTTAACCTGTTTCTTTAATAAACTTTGTTTTACAGACCAGTCGCCTCTGCGTTTGGGTCCAGTCTGCTCGTACAACATGACAGTATCATAATAAAAGACAAAACTACTTCACGTCCGAATTACTTTTAGTAGAGTTTAGTGCAGCTGCAAGGTAGAACATGTAAGTACACTTCTCAAAACTATTAAAGGAACATGCTGAAAACACATCAGATGTCAATGAAAAAAAATCATACTGGATATCTATACTGATATGGATAATGTGCCCCATAGTATATGGGTGATGTTCTAGGAAAGGAAGATTGTTTGCTCAGAGACATTCACACCAGTGGCTGCTGGAGGTCATTCTGTAGCTCTGCAGTGCTCATCCTGTTCCTCCTGTACAAAGGAGCAGATCCCGATCCTGCTGATGGGTTAAGGACCTTCTGCGGCCCTGTCCAGCTCTCCTAGAGGAACTGCCTGTCTCCTGGAATCTCCTCCATGCTCTGAGACTGTGCTGGTAGACACAGCAAACCTTCTGGCAATGGCTCGTATTGATGTGCCATCCTGGAGGAGTTGGACTACCTGTGCAGCCTCTGTAGGGTCCAGGTATGACCTCATGCTGCCAGCAGTGACCCTGACCCTAGCCAAATGCAGAACTAGTGAAAACCAGTCAGAAAAGATGAGGAGGGAAAATGTGAGAGTCCTCCACCTGTGAAACCATTCCTGTTTGGGGGGTGTCTCATTGTTGCCCCTCTAGTGCATCTGTTGGTAATTTCATTAAGATCAAAGCAGCTGAAACTGATTAACCCCCCCCCCGATACTTACCTGTATTACCTCAGTATCACAGAGGTTTACCCGACTGATGCTGAACTCTGATTAAAAAGTGTTCCTTTCATTAATTTTAATTTTAATTTTGCAGAATAATTATTACAGTGAAATATTAAATACCAAGTAAAACTTTATGCTTTATAAATGTGCATGCAGGGCTATGTGATGTATAAATATAAACTGAAATACAAAAAAAACCTCTTACTGTACAGCATTAAATATCAAATAAAATAAGTTACATATAAATTGTTTTTGCAGAGCAAGAGAAGCAAAAACTATTTGTCTTCATGTATCAGAGAGGCAAGGCTCAGGGCTCAGACTGCCTGACTTACTCCCACAGGTATGAATGTGAGTTTGAAGCCATGTATAATTCTTGACTTGTTTGCTGTGTAGGCGACCACCATAAATGGTTCTTGAGAAATTTGAACATCAGTAGCTCCTAAAAATAAAGTGACCATTTTGTGTGTTCACTCCTCGGCCTCATCGCTCAGCTTCCAGCTGTATTGTGTCATGCTGCCAATCTTCTCACCTGTATCTTGTAATTTTATAGTTACTTTGTAAGAAGACGTGCTGCTCAGCATCATGGCCACTTGTGGTCCAGAAGATTCACAGTAGAAACACTACTAGCCAGATTCATCCAGCATTTAATTTATCCCACACACAAATAAACAAAATGCATTGGGGATATTTGGGGTTCAGAATTTTGCACTTTGACATGCAGACAGGAGAAGCTGTGGATATGCTCTACCTGCTGAGCCAAAGTTGCTAGAGAAATGCAGGTGTTGTCAGTTCTACTTTAATTTTACTTATGGCACTAGGATGGGATTGTATTTACAGAGCTTAAAAATAAAATTGGCATGTTATGTACAGAAAATATAGACTGTTGGATTTTCAACATGTTCAAAGTGTAGACTGTTTATAATCCATAAATATCATGATATTACCCACTGATTTCTGGAGTCTGCTTTCTATTGGCTCAAGACTAGCACCACCATAATGATGGATGAGCCAAAGCTGGCACACTTAAAATATGCAGGTGCAAAATGCAGATAGACATACTGCTAATTAGCAGGTATATATTATATAAAAAAGGCCCTCTTGTAGCTGCACTGCCTAACTCGCTTCCCCTTGCTCCACCTGGACTGTTGCGCAATCAGGAGTCCCCAGGCGCACACAACACACTGTGCCGTCTTTCAGAGTTCGCTACGAACAGCACAGAGTAATAGCACGAACTATTAACTCACTGAACTACTGTTGCGGCTGTCATCTGGTTATGTGCGTCTACTGCAAGTAAGGACTGTATTTGTGGTTAGCAGCTTACTACCGGGTTAGGCAACCTAAGTATTCAGAGTGTCTTGAGCTGGCTATCCAGTTTGCTGCGCTTATGTTGGCCAGCCAGCAGAGCCACCAGAACTCATCCGCCCTGCACAACATGAGCAATCTGAGCCAGCAATCCCAAGTTATCTGTGTGGCCTGGGTATCTGTAGCATCCAGACCCTGAGCTGGTGCTGCCTGACCCTGAGCCTCTGTGCCCTCCTAAGCAGCCCCAGTCCAAAGAGACTGCGTGCCCTGCTGTGCAAACCCAGTCACCTGAGCCTGTGGGTATTGCACCACCTGAATTCAAACCTGAGGCTTCTTGCCCCTCTGAGGGTCTCCATTGTAGCCACCCACCTGCCAAGTCTCCAGAGTGGTCCTGTCTCCTCCAGTGCCAGCTGCCAGCAAGGCTTAGTCATTGCTCCTAGTCAGCTGCCCTGCCTCTTCTGCACTGACCCCCTGCCAGGCCACCTAAGTAGTCCATCTCCACCACTGCTAGTTTTTTTACTCTCAGGTTATCCTTTAGTTAGTTGCCTTTGTGTTTCCATTCCTTTGTGTTTGTCTGTCAGTGTTCGCCTGCCTGGTCCCCTGTATCAAGTTAATGTCATGGTGGGAAGCAGACTCAACAGGCAGAGGGTAAGTTGACAATCCAAGGCTTTATTAACGAGCGACCAGTTTACAGAGGTGTATACGAAGACCGTGATGCAAGATGATGCTCCACCATGCGATACCGCAGACTCCAGAGTCCCAGCCTAGAGGATAAACAACAATCCGGTGATGAGTGCAGGGCCCTTGCCACTTAAATAGTCCAAGTGACAATAGTATTGCCAACAGCTGTGGAACCAGTCGGGGTCACAGGCAACTGAGGAGGAGAAGGTCCACCTCTACAACACAAAGAGTGATTAGTGGAAGGACAGAATACAAAAGAGTGCAAAGGAGCAGGATCCGTGACAGTTAATCCTTTTCCCATGTTCTGTTGTGTTGCACTTCCTGTTTTACTTTGATAATAGTTATTTTCTGTGACTTTTGTTGAGCGTAACTTTCCCTGTTTCATTATGTCAGTTGTTTTCAGCTGTGTCCCACCTCTTATGTCTCCCCTTGTTATCCAATGTGTCTCAGTCTTCTCCTCCCAGGATCTATGTAGCATGTGGAAGAGCATCAAGTGCATCACAGACTATAACTC
Organism: Pterophyllum scalare; assembly: GCA_024447675.2. NCBI lineage: Eukaryota > Metazoa > Chordata > Actinopteri > Cichliformes > Cichlidae > Pterophyllum > Pterophyllum scalare. The sequence continues at coordinate 79,747 of JAMQGT020006612.1, forward strand.
CAGAAATGTACAATGCCCTAGGGACTCCTCTCTGCCTGGCACACTTAACAGGTTGTATGCCCGCTTTGAGGAACCCAGACCTCCTACACCGCCAGACTCACCCCACCACCTGGAGAAGAGCCCCTCAGTGTGACCCCAGCAGAGGTGAGGAGGATCCTACAGAGGGTTAATCCCCACCAATCTGCCGGCCAAGACAACATCCCTGTGCAGGTGCTAAGGGACTGTGCAGACCAACTCTCTGGGGTATTGACTGACATTTTCAACTCCTCCTCACACTAACAGCTGTCCCCTCCTGCTTAAAGACTGCCACCATCATCCTGGTCCCCAAGAGCTCCACAGTGACAGGCCTGAATGACTATCGGCCAGTAGCTCTCACCCCAATAGTCATGAAGTGCTTTGAGAGACTGGTTATGGCCCACATCAAGGACACCATCAATGTCACTGTGGGCCCACACCAATATGCATACTGGAAGAATTGGTCCACGGAGGACGCCATCACCTCTGTTGTTCACAATACCCTGGAGTGTAAGGACTCCTACATCCGTATGCACTTTGGGGAATTCACATTAGCCTTCAACACCATTGTTTCACAGAACCTGGTGCACAAACTGTTCACACCTAGACTGAGCTCCTCCCTCTGCAACTGGGCCCTGGACTTTCTGATGAACAGGCCGCAATCTGTGAGGATCCACAGCATCTCCTCCTCCCCCATCATCCTCAGTACTGGCTCCCCCCAGGGCTGTGTGTTGAGCCCTCTCCTGTTCACCCTATGACTGCTCAAAACACCCAGGCTCTCATATCGTGAAGTTTGCAGATGACACAGCAGTGGTCGGATGCATCGCTAACAACGATGAGTCCGGCTACAGGCAAGAGACAACAATCTCTGCATCAATGTGGCAAAAACAAAGGAGATGATCGTGGACTTCAGAAGAGTCAGACACCCCCTCCTCCCCCTGCACATTGGAAGATCTGCTGTGGAAGTGGTCCCAGCTACAGGTACTTGAGCATTAAGAGCAGGACCACCAGACTGAGGAACAGCTTCCTCCCTGAAGCTGTAAGACTCTTGAACTCTGGTGGGGCTGTGTATCTGCACTGCTCTCCCTCCATCAATCCTTGCACACACTCATGCTGCTGTCATTGCACAATCACCACTGCTGTGTCACTAACTTTACCACATCTCATACTGTGTATATTGTTTATATTAGTCAATTAGGTACAGTGCCTTGCGAAAGTATTCGGCCCCCTTGAACTTTTCAACCTTTTGCCACATTTCAGGCTTCAAACATAAAGATATAAAATTTTAATTTTTGTGAAGAATCAACAACAAGTGGGACACAATTGTGAAGTGGAATGAAATTTATTGGATGTGTCAAACGTTTTAACAAATAAAAAACTGAAAAGTGGGGCGTGCAATATTATTCGGCCCCTTTGTGTTAATATGCTGTAGCGCCACCTTTTGCTGCAATTACAGCTGCAAGTCTCTTGGGGTATGTCTCTATCAGTTTTGCACATCGAGAGACTGAAATTCTTGCCCATTCTTCCTCGCAAAACAGCTCGAGCTCAGTGAGGTTGGATGGAGAGCGTTTGTGAACAGCAGTCTTCAGCTCTTTCCACAGATTCTCGATTGGATTCAGGTCTGGACTTTGACTTGGCCATTCCAACACCTGGATACGTTTATTTGTGAACCATTCCATTGTAGATTTGGCTTCATGTTTTGGATCATTGTCTTGTTGGAAGATAAATCTCCGTCCCAGTCTCAGGTCTCTTGCAGACTCCAACAGGTTTTCTTCCAGAATGGTCCTGTATTTGGCCCCATCCATCTTCCCATCAATTTTGACCATCTTCCCTGTCCCTGCTGACGAAAAGCAGGCCCAAACCATGATGCTGCCACCACCATGTTTGACAGTGGGGATGGTGTGTTCAGGGTGATGAGCTGTGTTGCTTTTATGCCAAACATATCGTTTTGCATTGTGGCCAAACAGTTCGATTTTGGTTTCATCTGACCAGAGCACCTTCTTCCACATGTTTGGTGTGTCTCCCAGGTGGCTTGTGGCAAACTTTAAATGAGACTTTTTATGGATATCTTTGAGAAATGGCTTTCTTCTTGCCACTCTTCCATAAAGGCCAGATTTGTGCAGTGTACGACTGATTGTTGTCCTATGGACAGACTCTCCCACCTCAGCTGTAGATCTCTGCAGTTCATCCAGAGTGATCATGGGCCTCTTGGCTGCATCTCTGATCAGTCTTCTCCTTGTTTGAGATGAAAGTTTAGAGGGACGGCCGGGTCTTGGTAGATTTGCAGTGGTCTGATACTCCTTCCATTTCAATATGATTGCTTGCACAGTGCTCCTTGAGATGTTTAAAGCTTGGGAAATCTTTTTGTATCCAAATCCGGCTTTAAACTTCTCCACAACAGTATCTCGGACCTGCCTGGTGTGTTCCTTGGTCTTCATGATGCTCTCTGCACTTGGAACAGAACCCTGAGACTATCACAGAGCAGGTGCATTTATACGGAGACTTGATTACACACAGGTGGATTCTATTTATCATCATCAGTCATTTGGGACAACATTGGATCATTCAGAGATCCTCACTGAACTTCTGGAGTCAGTTTGCTGCACTGAAAGTAAAGGGGCCGAATAATATTGCACGCCCCACTTTTCAGTTTTTTATTTGTTAAAAAAGTTTGACACATCCAATAAATTTCATTCCACTTCACGATTGTGTCCCACTTGTTGTTGATTCTTCACAAAAAATTAAAAATTTATATCTTTATGTTTGAAGCCTGAAATGTGGCAAAAGGTTGAAAAGTTCAAGGGGGCCGAATACTTTCGCAAGGCACTGTAACTGTGTAAAGGGATGGATGTGTGTATATATGTATGAGTGTGTTTGTGTATATATGTGTGTATATGTATATTTTTCTTTTATATTATTGTTACTTTCTATTATATTTTTCCTCTTTATTCTTCATTTTTCCTTCCCACTGTCTTGAAATGCTTGCTCATAGGGGTTTGTTTGATTGTTGGGTTTTCTCTGTATTATTGTGGGGTCTTTACCTTACAATATAAAGTGCCTTGAGGTGACTGTTTTTTGGCACTATATAAATAAAATTGAGTTAAATTGAATTGAATTAAAGAAAAGGAGTTTCCCCGTGAGACAAGTTGGTCTGCTAAACTGCTACACTCAAAGTATCCCAATCAAAGCAATTCTCATTTATTGGGTCTGGCATTTAAAGTCATCTCCTCACCCCATTTCCTTTCCTTCACCGAAGCTAATCAAGTGATGGAATGATGGAATGGATGAAGTGATGGAAACAAGGGGAAGTAGAAGTGTTGAGAATGGTAATATTGCCAAGTAATGATTTCCCTGGAGGAAATCTGATCTATTGCCACAGGGAAGGGATGGAGAAAAAACTGCATCAGCAATTAATGAACCTAAGCTGTAGGAGAGGTAAGAGTGAGGAATAGCAATAACTATTGTTTATTATTATTATTATTATTATTATGCCTAGTGTGTCACATTTGCTACATGAGTTCAGACTGCATCATCAATGTGATTTCTTTCCCTTTTAAAGAAATTGCACAATACATTTTTAAGCACTAATTTGCAGGAAAAACACACGGCGCAAATATAATACAAATTAAAACTCATATAATTTTTAAAAGGTTCCATTAACACTCCATTTTCAAAACTTGCAAAAACGTATTTAATGGTTCAGGCTTTAAAGCTGAAAGCTATGATTTAACAATGTTCAAAATTCAGTAACTGCAAGGTAAAAATTCAGATTCAGATGTCACTGTCATGGTCCTGAGTTGAATATGTAGTGTTCTTGTTTTGCAGACTTTGAGGCGTTGTCGTTTTATTATTTTGTGATCCCTGGTTTTTGGTTTCGCATACTTTGTTTCCATTTAAGCATGTTTTTTGATATTCAGTTCCTCCCTCTGTGTTCTTGCATGTGTCTTCTCTGAGTGTCTGTTATAACATATCTTTATTGTCATCGCACAATACAATGAAATTTTGTTGGAGCCATCGTCCAGGTGCCGACATAAGAAAAAGAAATAGAGATAGGATAAATAAAGATCTGGTATTTACAGTGAAAATGGCAATAAATGGTTTAGTTACAAAAGACTGAGTGCAGCTGTGTTTCTATCCCTCTGTGTATGTGTTGCCTCATGTTGTGTCAAGTCTGCATTTGTTTCATTTTTGGTTACTTCCTGTTTTATTTTGACAGTCCCTTGTTCCATGTGCTTTGTGTTCAGTTTTGCTCGCCTGGTTCACCTGTTCTTCCCTGCTGTCACCACTCTCCCTAATCATCTATTTAAACCCTCAGTTTTGAGTTGTCACCTATGTTTCCCTCCAGCTGTGTGTGCACACATATATTTTCATCTGAGTTTCATTCTCCAAGGGTTTTACATTGTGGACAATTACAGTGCCTTGCGAAAGTATTCGGCCCCCTTGAACTTTTCAACCTTTTGCCACATTTCAGGCTTCAAACATAAAGATATAAATTTTTAATTTTTTGTGAAGAATAAACAACAAGTTGGACACAATCGTGAAGTGGAATGAAATTTATTGGATGTGTCAAACTTTTTTAACAAATAAAAAACTGAAAAGTGGGGCGTGCAATATTATTCGGCCCCTTGAGTTAATACTTTGTAGCGCCACCTTTTGCTGCAATTACAGCTGCAAGTCTCTTGGGGTATGTCTCTATCAGTTTTGCACATCGAGAGACTGAAATTCTTGCCCATTCTGATACGGAACTATAAGGTCTTTGATATTAAATAGGGCCTGATTATTCAAGACCTTGTATGTTGAATTTAAAATCCTTCTCCTAACATAAAAGGTCTTGAATAATCAGGCCCCATCTTATCTCAAAGACCTCATAGTACCGTATCACCCCAATAGAGCACTTCGTTCTCAGACTGCTGGCTTACTTGTGGTTCCTAGGATACTTAAAAGTAGAATGGGAGGCAGAGCCTTCAGCTTTCAGGCCCCTCATCTGTGGAACCAGCTCCCAGCTTGGATTCCAGAATAAACCAGATTTCATGGCTCAACTCCTTGTAATTTTGGAGTCCATAGACCAGAAAGGTAAAACCTCACAGACAACTCATTTCATTTCAGTTCTGTTCAATTTTATTTATATAGTGCCAAATCACAACACTTACCTCAAGGTGCTTTATATTGTAGGTAAAGACCCTACAATAATTACAGAGTAAACCCAACAGTCAAAACGACCCCCTATGAGCAAGCACTTGGCAACGGTGGGAAGGAAAAACTCCCATTTAACAGGAAGAAACCTCCAGCAGAACCAGGCTCAGCTCCCAAATTGCTCTTCATTTGGTATCACTGTTTTAGCCCCATTTAGCAATTATGAATGGTTTGTATTTTGGTGGTAAGCAATGTTTTTAGTCAGTGTTTTTATAAAAGCCTTATTTTCATGGATTTTTTAAATTATAAAAGTAATGTCTAAAACTTTAACTGAATTAAAAACAAATCAACAACACATTTCATGAAAAACAATACACTGTCATATATTGCTGTGGCAGGCAAGGCAAAGGACCCCAATGCAGGACTCTGAGGCAAGAGCTATATTTAAGCTTTGTCTTTATTTTCAAGCATACAACATAAAGCAGGACTGGTTGGGAGCCAGCAGCACAAACTAAAAACTTGCAAGAAATATAAACTATGGGTTTAACATGAACTATGAACTTAACTATAAACATAAGGCGCACACAGCAGGAGAGTAAGTGACAACTACAATGATGGTAACAGGACGTGACAAGGAACAAGGGAATACAAACAATATATACACGGCGATAATGAGGGAACTAGAAACATCTGGGGAGAACAGGTGACAGAACACAGTAACGAGACACAGGAAGCAAAACAAAACACAAAGCACAGCGGACAAGGGGTCGTCAAAGTAAAACAGGAAGTGAACAAACATAGCATAATGCAGATAATGCAGATTTGAGATAAAACAGGGAAGTAGGTCCACTAAGGAAACCCCAAAACAGACATCAAGATAATGACATCAGCACCAGACAAGGAAGGAACCAAATGGGAAAGACAGCATCGAGGACCAGACATGGGAACGATAAGAGGCACCTGAACACAAGACCACAGGGAACACAACATGAGGGAAACAGGAACTACTGTACATACAAATAACTATAACAGAAAACTATGACAAACTAATATCCTTTATCATAAGCAAACTTACAAACCCAACTCACAGATGAAGCACAAAATACACTGGGCAAACGGCCCAGGATCATGACATACACACACATACACACACACACACGCAGACACACACACAGACACACACAAACAAATATATAGTGTAAGATTGTGTGCTTGTTTCAAGAGGAATCTTTTTAAAGCCCCTCTTTGGCAAAGCAAATGTGCCTGACTCAGCACAGTATGCAGACCATAATTTTGCTGCTCAACAGGACAGGTTAAAAAGAAAAATCTGCAAAGAAAAGTGGCCCAAAATTCCTCCACAGCAATGCAAAAAAACTCAGTGCCAATTATCAAACATGCTTGATTGCAGTTCTTGCTGCCAAGGGTGGCACAACCAGTTATTAGATTTAGGGGGCAATTATTTTTTTTACATAGGGTTAGACACATGTTTTAATAATGTATTTTTGAATCATCTTTTAAAAACTGCATTATGTATTTACTTGGGTTATCTTTGTAGAATATTACATTTCGTTTGATGATCTGAAACATCTAAGTGTGACAAATCTGCAAAAAAAAAAAAAAGAAATCATGAAGGCAAATACTTTTTTACAGCAATATATGATAGATCCAGCAATGAAGCAGGCTGATCAATGTGTGTCAAAGAGATAAAATAGCTATTGAGGGAGACAAGTGTATTTCCATCATAATGAAAAAAGTGCATGTAACCACAGCCAGTGGCATCTTCACAGTGTAAGACAGATTTCCCTCTCAACCTCACAATCTGATCTGTCAGAAAGTTGGCAACGCAACTAACACACTGACATCATTCTGCGCTCAGCCTTGCCCTACTAGAAACAGATTTATCTATGCCTTCCCCGCTGGAGAAATTTTGAAGTTATTGCACACTACTTATCCAAGGTTCTTCGCTAGTCAACTCTATTGTGTGATTTAGCAGAAAGAAAGAAGAAAGAAAGAAAGAAAGAAAGAAAGAAAGAAAGAAAGAAAGTTTCACAATATCTGTTTAATGAACAGACTGGACTTTGTGTTTTGTAAATACATTTAAATTAAATATAATACATAAATAAATAAATAAATATCACCCTCATCCCCTGAAGGGTGCTGTAAGCTTCTCCACTGTTCCTAGAACTGCACTCCTCAGTCATGAGATGTTCTGGAAACAAATGCTCTACGCCCCCCCCGTCCTGTCTTCTTCTGATCTGTGTTGGACTGAGCTCCCTGACCTAGCTGCTGATCAACTTTTTTCCACCTCTGATCAGAACTGTTAGCCGAGGAGGGGAGTTTGAGTCGGCCCCACAGTAGCCCGGTAGGAAATTAGAGGTCATCTGTCTACCTCCCCTCACCCCAAACCGGTCACAGCAGATGACTGCCCCTCCCTGAGCCTGGTTCTGCTGAAGGTTTCTTCCTGTTAAAAGGAGGTTTTTCCTTCCCACTTACGCCAAGTGCTTGCTCATAGGGGTTCGTCAGATTGTTGGGTTTTCTCTGTATTATTGTAGAGTGTTTACCTTACAATATAAAGCACCTTGAGGTGACTGCTGTTATGTGGTGCTATATAAATAAAACTGAATTGAATTCTATAGTTTAACTAATTGATGTGTGGGCGTCATCAGCATAACAATGAAAATGTATTGCTTGCTCACAGTGGAATCATCTGTAGCAGTTTTATTTCAGAATATAAAGTGCCTTAAGGTGACACATTCCTCAAAACCCCCACATAATTCCCCACTATCTGAACAAAGATTTTACAATTGTTGCAATCTTAGAACATCTAAAGACAAGTGGTGAGAAACCCCAGATCTATGGTTCTTGCAAAGAAAGCATAGGTTCTGCATTCTTAAAACACTCATCTGCTGGAGGCAAGTAATGAGCAGCCATACTGGGAAAACAGGACTAAGAACATTAGCAATTAACAGATTTATAGTATGTGAAAATTTAGTGATTTCATTTAATTTTGAAATATAGATCAAATCGCAGCAACAGACAGATGTAGTGAGCACAATGTCGTTGATAAATTCTTTGCTGAAATGATAGGTACATTAGGAGTTACATATTAATCTTTCTCAGACACTCCCTGTGGTTTATGGCATAAGTGAAAGATGACACTGAGTGCTGGGCAGTTTGTCTCCTGCGCTAATCATCATCACTGTGTCACATGTATCTTAGCTGGCCATTCTTTCATTTTAGAGGACCGGTGGATGAAATATTGAGCTGGAATTTCACCACAGCTCCAACACAGCTTCTGTTAAGGCGGGGTGTCTGACAGGTTAAATTATGTTAATAGAATTTAATAAAAAACACTTTATTCCAAAGGTTTCAGTACTTTGAAATGTCAAGATGATGTAGTATGCTACCTGCAGAGAATTCTGAAGCTTAAGTTAGAACACTAAAATATTAAAACAAGAAATTGTGATCCCTTGTGAGAAATGACAGCACCTGATGAAAAGTGGAGAGTGCACAAGTGTGTCTCCCAGGTGGAGTTTTCTCCTTTTATTAATTGATCTGAGTGCTTAATCTAGTCTTCCATTATGGCTCAGTATAATGAAGAAGATATGAAACAGATTTGGGAATACTTTAATGAAAGAATTTCCAGTGTAATTTTTTAAAATCAATCCTACTCTGTAATATGCAATCACACTGTCCTTGTTATTTAAAAACTCCAAAACTGTAATTAAGTAAGAAAAAAATTGGTTTTTGTGTTATCATTGATGATTTGTAACAACTGCCTCTTAAAGGGTGGAATTATCAGTGGGGGGGTAGTTGGGGTGGATAGGCACCATGTTTCCAGCTCAGGCCAGTTTGTCTCGTCTCTTGTTTGTATCTATTGTCAAATGAATGGGTGTCTGGTGATGAGCAGTATACCCCCTGCGGTGGGGGGCGGTGGAGGCTGTGACTGCTTTATTTCTGTCTTGTTTTTTTCCATTATAAATATTTTTCCAGATATTGTTCTGTACACACACACACACACACACAGATATATATATATATATATATATATATATATATATATATATATATATATATATATATATATATATATATATATATATATATACATATATATATATATATAGCAGTTGATGAAGCATTGTGGTTTAATTGCTTGTGCTCTGTCCTCGTTATCCCCTTTTCCTATTTTCTCCTTTTTTCTCTCTCAGCCTGTCAACTCTGGCACCATGAGGACACCTGCATATGTATGGGAAAAATAACACAAATAAATAAAATAATAGGACAAACATTAACAACAGGAACCTATACAGAATCTATCGAGCTCATCTTGGAAGAGTAAATATGTCTGGCACAACAGTGCATTCAGATTGCAATTCTGGTTGCAAAATCTGCCAGACATGACAGGCTTTTAAAAAAAAAAAAAAAGATTCTTATGTAACTATAAATTTACAAGATACAGGTGAGAACTAAACCACATGTCTAGTAGACCTCATTCCTACCAGACTTACCGTTTACCTTTCAATAAACATCAAGTAACTGGGGTTGTATTACACTGTTCGACAATGTCGCTTTAGCCTGGGAATATTTTTATGAGAGTTTTATCTACTTTGTAGACAAACACATTGATTTTTTGTTGGGTCAGAGTGAAAGGTCAGGACAGCCCCTGTTTCAGTTCTGAACTGGCGGGTCTCCTACATGAGAGGAACCAGGCCTGGGTAGTCGCAAGGAAGTCCAACTCTGAAACAGATATATATTTTTGCCTCCATTAGGAAGGCAAAACGCCATTACTTTTTGGCCTCAACCACCGACAGTCTGAAAGACCCTGGGAGGTTTTGGCAAACTATAAATTCTCTTTCTGCCAACTCTCATCTACCACCCCATTTAATTATTGACTGTACTCCTGTGACAGACAAAACTGAAATGCTCAAATGTTTTAACAAACATTTTGTCACTTCCTGTTCTTTGTTCAACACAGTATCTGATGGTAAACCTTTCACGTACAACTCTGGTAATAGTCCCGCAGTTATTAATGCTTTTTCTTTTATAATTTCATGGTGGAAGAGGTCTGTAAGGCTATAAGAAGCCTTGACATTAAAAAGTTGGCAGGACTGGACAATCTGTCTCCCATTTTCTTGCGTCTGGCTTCAAATATTATTGCTGAGCCAGTGTCTTACATTTTTAATCTTTAAATACAACAGAATGCTTTATCAGAGATTTGGAAGTGCGCTTTTGTACTCCCCCTGTTGAAAGGTGGTGATTCCTCAGTGGTCAATAATTACAGACCACTCTCCAAACTCTGTATTTTAGCCAAGGTTCTGGAAAAGTTAGTGAACAACCAACTTAAAAGCTGCTTCGATCAAAATAATATTTTATCACCCTTTCAGTCAGGTTTTAGGAAATTGCACAGTACTGTAACTGCTTCATTAAAAGTTCTCAATCACATTTATGAAGCACTGGATGCAAAAAATACTGTGCTGCTCTTGTTATTGATCTATGAAAGGCCTTGGATGTTGTTGACCATGGCATCTTATGTCAGAGGTTGTTGAAAACAGGTCTTTCAGACCAAGCAGTTGGTTGGTTTTCTAATTACCTTTCTGATCGTAAGCAGCATGTGCAGTTTAATGGTTCCTCTTCTAGTTTTTTAAATGTCACTAACAGAGTTCCGCAGGGTTCTGTCTTAGGACCTACATTATTTACCATTTATCTCAATGGTGTGGTACAACAACTAAATGGATCTGACCACTTTTATGCAGATGACAGAATTATTTATTGCTGTGCTCGTACCATCGACACAGTTTTCGAAAACTTGCAGTTAGCTTTCAACAGTATTCAGTCACAGCTCTTTCAGCTTAGGCTGGTTTTAAAACACAGAGAAAACCAAGGTCATGTTGTTTTCAAACAGAAAGGGGGTGCCAGCAGTACTTCCCTCTCTCGTATCATTGCAGGGTACTATTATTGAAACCGTGACCTCATATAAATACTTA
>JAMQGT020006614.1:0-51303 GCA_024447675.2 Pterophyllum scalare
ATTGATATGAAACTATAGCTGGGAGTACCATCTGACACCTCAGTGTGTGTAAATGGACTTTCTTACTTCCTCTGGTGTTGTAGCTGGAATGTACAACAGTGGCTTTCCTGCATGATGAAATTGGCCGGTTGGTTGCTTGTTACTGGCATCAGTCACAGCAGCTTACACAGTCAGAACAGAACACAGTGATCACTGGAAACCCATGCAAACAATGCTGATGCTAACGTTACAAACATGGGTGGATACAGACTGTACTGTACAGAATGGTGATGATATTTTAAGGGGAAATGCTGACTTTCATCCAAACTGAAACTTTGGGGTGAACGTTATCAGACTGCAGCCGTGTGTCATTTGTGCATGAGCCTGACAGTGCAATCTGTGACGGGCACTGAGCACAACACGAATGTTGATTGTGCAGAAAAAGCATGTGCTCCAGTGAATCAGACACTCGTGTTACCATTTGCAAGTATAGCTTACGCTTCAGGGCCACATCAAGGTCAATTGTGAAACACAAATGACTTATTATTATCTGCAGTCAATAATGTTCTGCTTAATCACTTCTTGAAACATGTTGTTATTACAGGCTAGTCATTGTCGACTTTGAACCCACAGCAGATGTGACCTCAAAAGTGGGATAGAAAACAGACTGTGGTTGAACAGTTTGTTTTGCTTCCTATGTGAGAAAAGTGAACCAAAAGCATATATGTATGTATGTGCTCACCACGCCAGTCTGTAAAATAATGACAACAGCAAAGGTTGAGAGAAAGCGGCAGAGTCTCGTATGGGATTTCTTTCGGCACAATTGTGAGACAGACAGAAGTGAGTGTCTTGTTGTCAGTGATGACAAAATGTGTAAAACGCCCCACCAACCTCAAAGTCCACCTGAGGAGAGCACACAAGGCGACTACGGAAAGTGAATTACAGAAAAAAAATTCAAATGAAATAAAACTATAATGTAAAATCCCAAACTATTATAACCGTGTTATAATAAACAGTGTGCAGAGCTTAATTTTCTTGTAGTCATATTCTCCTTAATTGTATCTTATTTTTGATGAAGTTGTAGTCCTATAAAGACATGTGCAGTATTGTGTAAAAGTCTTGAGCCACCCCTCATTTCTTTTACTTCCAAAAAATGGTCTGAGATTGAGGGCCTTGGGGGGGCAGTTTGGATCATACTACATCTGTCGCTCCAATTTCAATAGCACTGTAGCTTTCACACAGTCATACACATTCTTCTCATTACATAAACTCACATCACCCCAAACATGTTGGGTGAGAGGAGGGGGTGGGCGGGCCCTCTCACACCCCAGTTTCATGCACCCTGCCTTGGGTGGGGACTGGCTAGTATTTCGGGGCTGGGATGGCTGCTTCCCTGGGTTGCCGCTGGCTCTGTGCTGGTACCCACTCTCCCACACTAGGTGTCCATGTATGGTACTTGTCTGTATGTGTGTGAGTGTGTGTCTGGTACACTTGTGTGCGTGCGTGCGTGTATGTGTGACTAGTGCACGTCTGCGTGTATGTGTGTGTGTGTGTGAGTGTGACTGGTGCACTTGTGTGCATGTATGTGTGTGTGTGTATGGACAGTTGGACCTGGGTCTGTGGCGTGCTGACCCTTGGTACCTGTGGGACATGGTTGTGGAGGGGCCGGAGTTACCCCTCCGTACCCCTCCACGCTGCTCCCCGCTGATCGTCACTGCCGCCCCTGGGGTGTGGGTGCCCGTGGGTCCTGGGATGTGTGGCCAGATGTCTTGGCGTGGTTTTTGGCCCTCTCCCTTGGCGGCTGTGACCTGCGGGTGGCTTGGACCGCCTAGGTGTTGTGGGGGTTCTGCCGGGTGTCGGGCCGTTCTCCAGCGCTTGGGGCCTTGGGGCTGCACGCTCGGCTCCTGCTGGGGGTGCCGACCTGCGGAGGGGTGGGCTGCTCATTGCCTATGGCTCTCTGGACTCTTGCCCTTTGGCCGTGGGTGCTCTGTCTGGGGTCCCCCCCCCTCCTCCTCTGGGGTGACGCACGGTTGCCATCGGGATGTGCAGCCTCGGGTCTTCTGAGCTCATAGTGGGCTGTGGATGGCCCGGGTCCCCTGGGTCCTCTCCTACTCGCCTCTGGATCGCAGGGGGCATGGTTGCAGTTTCTTACCCTCATTATTGAGTACATTCCATGACAGAGACGCATGCACACACATTACTGCAAACAGCAAGATTGTGTGTGTGTGTATATATAAATATGTGAATATGTGTGTGTATGTATGTATATCTACTTTTTTTCGTGTGCTGAATGAATGCAAAGAGAAGGAAGGTGATCCAGACTGGAGGGGTGGAGTTGCCAGAAAACAGAATAGTAGATATATGGGACAACTACAAGTACGTGGGTATCCCGTGGGCCAATTGGAACCATGATTAAGATGAACAAACAGCCAAATACGACCAGAAGGTAAGACAGGTGCTGAGACGCCAGCTGAACAATAGGAATAAGAGCCAAGTCATTAAAAAATTGCAGCACTTTTCAATGAAAATGAAGCAACTTGTATTTTGACAGACTGAACACAAGGTGGCAGTACAGCCAAAGGCATTTTCCAGGAGTAGTAGCCACACCTCAGGAAATCTGCAGGCAGCGGGGCCATGTGGGATTCTCAGCACGCAGTGTGATACGTTTAGAGATTCAACAGTCCACATGCTCATCCATAATGCTGAAAACATATTTTTAGTTGTTATGGTTTTCAGTTATTCCATTTGTCTATTATTAATTGACTTATGCAGATATGTCAACATCAAAGTAATATTTTAGAGGAAATGTGTGCAATATTACATATGTAATACTACAAAATTATTACACTGTTGATGATTCAAAGCTAGAGATTTTTTTTTCTGTGAAAGGTATGAAAATGGACCTACAAGCTACATTTAGCCATACATTAATTCTATGCACTTAAGGCACTTACTGGTTACCTCATCAGTTAACATGCAGGTCTTTGGACTGTGGGAGGACACCAGCATACCCTGAGGAAAAACATAGACACAGGAGAACCTGCAGACTTCACACAGAAAGACCCCAGCCAGGTGATTTAAAGCAGGAGCCTTCTTGCTGTGAGGCAACAGTGATGCATAGTGGTGCAGTGGTGGACTGCAGACCTTTGCAGATTAATATGGGTGCATTATGAAATGCACAACAGGTGTTCAGCTATGCTTGTTAGTTACCAGAAGTTAATCCGTACCTTCCAGCCAATCAAAATCTAGATTTTTAAGTAAGTGGTTTCTCAGTTGATATCGTCCCTTGCACAACATTTATTGCTTCCACCTCCTTCAAACAACAAAGGTATCCCTGTAAATTTGTCCACCTCCTGTTTTTCTGCTTCTTCCAGATTAGAGGTTGCTGGTCCTGACATTGCAAGTGCCACATTCCACTTAGCCGTCAGGGTCACGAAACAGAAACAAATGTCACTCTCAGTGACGGCCATGAGCACTGCAGAGTCTCCCACAGGAAACACTCCAGCATTCATTGTTCCACTGCCAGAGCGGCTACAGCCAAATGCCTCTGTGGAAGCTGTTTTCCCAGAATGCGAATTTGATGCGATACAATGTGAGTGGCTGCTATGAATTCTGTTGGTTGAAAGTTGTCACATTTGTTTCTCTTTGTCTCTTGTTCTTTGTGATGTGTCACATGTTAAACAGAAGTTCTGACCAGTGCTGACGTTTGACTTTTTCTTCGTATTTAATCATAACTGCAAGAGTTTGCACATCAGTTTCAAAGCATTTCAAACCTGGTTATTAAATAAAAAGTTTTTCTTCTAAATTCTTTGTCATGTTTTGTGTTTAAACCCTTCACTGTTTGAAATCCTAGACTTTTCTGCTGCACAGGCTGAGGACAGAGGAAGAGAATGGTAATGTGGGTCACAGCAGGATGGAAGTGGGTCAGAGTCACCGTGCTCTGGCTCTGCAAAGAGGAAGAGTGGGGAGCAAAGGCGTCAGCAGGATTTGGAGATGTGTGAGAGTGTTCTTAATCAATAACAGTTACTCATAAAATGCAGGGTGTGTGTCTGTGTGTTTATCCTGTGGCTCTATATGAGGAGACACAGCAACGACACGCGGCACCCGCTGCTTCATTCCTAGCATTATTTGGTACATCCTATTAACAATAACTGGAAGTAAAAGCACTGCTGTCAGTGGCTGGAACACGTGCCCTCTGACTTTCATTGTATCTTTGTACACAACTTCCAATTTCCTGTTGTGGTTTCCATGCCAGTTTTCCTCTCTAAGTGCCTGAAAACAGCTATAAATAAAATATTACCAATGTAAGCTCACTTTTATCACCCTCTGTACAGGGAAATGCAGCATTACTGGCATGCTGCTAATAACTACGCTAAAAATAACCCCATCTTGTGTTAGCAGAACAAATATTATGCTAAAATTAAACTGCAAAAAGGAAAACCTGAGCAAAAATAAAGTTGTGTTTAACGACAGTAGTGCGTTGACTCCAGTGTAAATGCTGGTGTGCCAAGCAGGTCGTTGGTTGGTTGGTCCATGACCTTGGACCAGGATTTCATTCAAGATGAATTATTATACTTATATATATTATACTTGTGTAACCCGGTCAGTTTTATTCTAGTGTCAGGGTGACATTTTTTAATTTTAAATACCTCAGTAGGTATTTGGGTGCATCGATGTGCATCTGTGACCTTTCATTTAGGGCACCATACTGACTTATTCAGTGGTGAATCTGAACATCTACTAGATAAAATTTCGTCATGGTTTCTGGAAAAAAGGTCCTAATGGCCTCCAGCTGTGTCCTGAATTTTCTTTAGGGGAGGGCGGAGTGGGGGCTACAGTGGGGTTCATAGTGTATCTCATTTGCTGCAGGATAAATTTTAGCACATCCCTTTAGAATTGAATGAAATTATATTGGTCTTGTATTGATCTTTCCTCTGGTACTCCATGGGATTGGCAATTTTGGTTTTTAGTAAAATACCTCAACAGGTACTCTGTGGTTTACCGTGGAGTTTTGTGCTATAGTCATGGGTGCTGCCCGTCTCTTGAACAGTGACAACTGGGATAGACTTCAGTCCTCCATCAAACCTTTTTTGGATAACTAGAAAAAAAAATTAATGGACGGATTTTCTGTGATCCCCTGCAAGTAGCAGGTCACCTACCAGGTGGAAATTTTGCCTTCTGATTTTTCAAGCACTACCATAAGGCTCACATTTATTTGATACTCGTTAATCGTTAATGCACACATGCATGGTCCCCTTGAGAAGAAATAACTATACTGGTGATACCATAACATTTCCTTTAGTCCAGCTCCACTTTATCACCAAATACTTCCAAAGCTAACTCCAGCCAAACTTTAAATGACATAAATCCAAATCTGAATTAACAGATATGTGTTGGAGAGGAGGAATTATGTATTGAAATTGATTCTTTCTGACATGATTTATGCATGACGCACTGAAAAAAAAGTGGAAGTATCACTTTGGCTACTACAGTGAATACCAAAATGTATGTTGTAGTGTGAAGTTAACAAGTCCAAGTAAGTAACTCCTCAACTGTGCATTCTGAAATGAAATGCTTCCCCTTGAAAAGATTTGATATGGGGTGTTAGTAAGGGCCATCAGTTAATGTGTCTTTACTTGATTTGTTCATTTGTTGCAGTTTGTTTAGTGACAATTTGTCACTCAAACAGTGAAGAAGCTAAAGATCATGGCTGCTTTGGGCTCATTCATGTGTTGGTTGATGTGTTAGTGCTTCAGACTGTGGGGCAGTATTGTTTCCTTTCCTTCAATACTGAATGGTCCAGTGTATCCGCTGCTAAATTGGCCCCTTTTATGGTTTCCACACAGATGCTTTTGGTTCACTTTTCTCACATAGGAAGCAAAACAAACTGTTCAACCACAGTCTGTTTTCTATCCCACTTTTGAGGTCACATCTGCTGTGGGTTCAAAGTCGACAATGACTAGCCTGTAATAACAACATGTTTCAAGAAGTGATTAAGCAGAACATTATTGACTGCAGATAATAATAAGTCATTTGTGTTTCACAATTGACCTTGATGTGGCCCTGAAGCGTAAGCTATACTTGCAAATGGTAACACGAGTGTCTGATTCACTGGAGCACATGCTTTTTCTGCACAATCAACATTCGTGTTGTGCTCGTGCCCGTCACAGATTGCACTGTCAGGCTCGTGCACAAATGACACACGGCTGCAGTCTGATAACGTTCATCCCAAAGTTTCAGTTTGGATGAAAGTCAGCATTTCCCCTTAAAATATCATCACCATTCTGTACAGTGCAGTCTGTATCCACCCATGTTTGTAATGTTAATATCAGTATTGTTTGCATGGGTTTCCAATGATCACTGTGTTCTGTTCTGTTATCAGTGTGTAAGCTGCTGTGACTGATGCCAGTAACAAGCAAGCAACTGGCCAATTTCATCATACAGGAAAGCCGCCCTTTGTACATTCCAGCTACAACACACACTCACATGCATACGCACAAGGATTTGTCTACCTGTGGTGGCTCAGAGGAAGTAAGAATGTCCATTTACACACACACACACACACACACACACACACACACACACACACACACACACACACACACACACAGCCAGCAGGAAGAGTCAAGGTCAGTTCCTGTTTTTGTACCTTTTTGAGTTCTACATTACTGTAAACTGCACAGTGCTTAATCCCCAGTTTCCTCTGCTAATAATGACTGATTAACAAACAGCCCAATGGAAAGTTCAGCAGGGACAGAGCTTTATGTAACTGATGGTCAGCGGCTGCTGATCTCTCCATACTCAGCAGTTACTATCAGCCGAGCTGGAGCTGGAAAGCCTGCGATCACTGGCAACACGGGAGTGCTGAAATTCATTATATTATTTTAATCTCTGCTGGAAACAAAGCAGAGGGGAATTAAAGGTGTTTGAGATGAATGTATTTCTGTGTATGAACTCAGGATCATGTTATGTGCCAAACATAAAAAAGCAAATCAATCTTCATACAGTCCCATGTACAAATGTCCAACTTTACTTTATTTTTACTCTCATTTTTGAGGATTAAAGGTTGCTCTTCTTGTGACATCTTTGTGAATGCCTTTTACGTCAGGTAGGTATGCCCCATTGTGACATGGCTTAGTGCGATTGTCAAACTCAGTAAGGCTAGAGAACAAAACCAGACACTAATGTTAAACTTACTATGTAGCAAGGACCCCCAGGTCAGAACTGTCTAGAACACCTTTGAGATGCAACATGAATGTGCAGCTGACAAAGCTGAGCTGCTAATAAAGTGTATTTAACACACTCCTCAGCAGGAGTAGGCAAAAGTAAGCCTGTTCTATGACTTTGACTCATGATTTCGAGGTGATCAATCTGGTTTTAAACACTGTCTGAACTTTGAAGGCACACGGCATGTACTTATTTACATATTTATAAATAAACTCTTTCTTTTTGCAAAAATCACAATCACCCAACACCTTTAGCTTTTCAGCTAACACACTCTATTTCCTGAATGCTGGTCAGTTACTGCGTTCAGTGATTTTTCTGATACCCTTTTAGTTGTGTTAACGCTGAGGATGCTACAGAATCAATGGAGTGCATAGGAGGCATTTTATTTCCATTATGAAGACATCAGTATAGTGAATGTATATAATGCTTCTGCTGCTGAGATATGCTGCTTTATTGCTTCAAGAAATAATTCAACATTTCAGGAAATAAGCCTGCTTCTTTTCTTTCCAAGAGTTAGATGAGAAAATCAATAATGCTGTTAAATCTGTTCTTTACTCCAGGAATACATTGCACTTTCTTATTGATCCCATATGTACTGTTAACAAATACCCTTTAAGCATGGCCACAGCCAGTTTACACTGCAGACACCATTGTGGCACTTTTGCACCAATAGATATGACTGTGTGGATGCATGTCTTCAAATAGCAGTGAGCTATATATGTGTATCTATGCTGCACACAGTCATGTATGCGGTCTTATGAAAAACTAAATGCCTTCGATATATTAGCTTGTAGAACCATGTTCAGCAGGAATAATTTGAAGTAATCATTTCCCGTATGACTTCATCAGTCTCAACTGGATGTGGAAGATCTCTGGCCCACTTTTTTTTTAACAACGCTGCTTCAGTTCATTGAGGTTTGTGAGGATTTTTTTCTCTTAAGGTTCTGCCACCACATTTCAATCAGGTTGAGGTCTAGACTTTGACTGGGCCGTTGCTACACCTTGATTCTTTTCCCTTTAAGCCAGTTTGTTGCAGATTTTCTGCTGTGCTTGGGCTCAGCATTGCCTTGTTGTGTGACCCAATTTAGATCAAGCGTCAGCTCTTGGAGAGATGACCTAAGATCTGACTCTAGAATACTTTGATATACAGAGGAGTTCATGGTTGAATCAAAACTACAAGATGCCTGGGTCCTGTGGCAACAAAACAAGCCCAAATCATCACCCCATTCACCATCATGTTTGACAGTTAGTATGAGGTGTCTGTTCTGATATGCTGCATTTGGTTTTTGCCAGATGTGGTACCGTATTACTATGGCTATACACCTCCACAGTCCAAAGGAAATTGTGGTTTGTTGCTGTGCTGCCACATTCTTTTTAGAGAGGAGACTTTCGCTTGTCAAACTTTCCAAACAAGACATACCTGTTCAGTCTTTGAACTATCATGACCAGTGACGTGCAGTCGGGGGAGGCAGGTGAGGCAGTGCCCTGTCATCATGATGAGTAAAACACTAAAATTGATATAAGAAAATACATTTGACTACTTGACTGTTCTATAAAACCGTTTTAAAAAACTGTTTTCTGAATTATTTCAACACTTTAATGGTCAAAATCGCGGAACTCACGCATTTCCTGTTCAAACACCTGGAAGAAATGCGGGGTGAGCCAGTGCAGTGCTGTGCCTCACCTCTGGTGGCGCTGTGTCACATACAGTAAATGAAGCAGGAGGTTGGCGCATGCCCGTTGCTGTTTCTCTTTATATCGCCAATATACGTTTGGTTACACATGTGCTACACGTGCTGATGTTCCACAGTCTGTCTTATATATTGAACGAATGTGTGTGACATATTTGTTCTTTGTGATCAGTCGTAAATGCACGGTGAAAATACACAGGGTGAGGCAGAAAGTACCGCTGCCCCTTATGGTGCAACAGAGTAACGGAGATATTCGTAGAGAAGGATTGGCGCATGGACTTCATCTTCATATAAAGGTAATATAATACATGTTTTTTAAAAGTTTATTTAAAAGGAGAGACCCCACCCCAAAAAAATAGCCATTGTTTTTCTTGCCATCATTGTTGAACAGTATGGAGTTGATTAAAGTATAATTAAAATTGAAATATAAGCTATTATTTTGGGTTCATATATGTGAACATCCGACTCCAGATGACACAGTGCCTCACCCCTCACAAACCTCACCGCACATCACTGGTCATGACCCTGTAGGGTCCGAAATGTAGCTCCGGGTTTGTTTTTTTTTGCAATTTCTCTGAGCATAGCACTGTCTGACCTTTCCTGGGATTGTGGCGTTGTGCTAATGCACACCTGAATGCTTCAGACCAGTGCTCTGCCAAATCCTCTGCTTTTGAAGTGCTCACACTTGCTGATGATCAATTAATCAAATACATTTGATTAGCAGCAACTGGCTGCTACTTACTGTGCAGCAAGGGTGTATCCTTGATGCTTGTCTGTATAATGCGCAAACAATCAAGCATGGACAATATATATTTAATACTGGCGGTGCTGAGATGGGTGGTGGCCCCAGATCAAATTCTGCTTAGTGCCTCATAACACCTTTGGCCAGCTCAGTCTGTACTGTTGCTCCAAAGAAATGTATGTGTATGGGTTTAATTCCTGTGTAAAGGTCAGTGGTAGAAGCTGCATTGATTTCTTTGTTGTTCTTCTTCTTTTTGAAAGCCGACTTCTTTTGCTTCTTTATTTGGAATATTTGTAATTTTTGTACATAGTTTCTTAACTGTATATTTTTCTTTCCAGATGAAAGGACGATGTGAAGCACACAATAGGGGAGGATTACATTGCTGCCTTGTTTTTCTATCTAATCCTTCCAGGCATTATGATACACCGGGCAGTATCGGAGTAAAACCAGTTTATGCCACCTGCTTCTCTTTTATGCTGTTGTTATTCATAAAACCTTGATCATCAGTCATTAACAGTTGACAGTCCACAACCACACGTTTAAGAAAATGAAGCATATCAGCGTCGCGTCCATGTAGCTCATTTGCTAATAAACATCAAAGCCTCTGCACCACAGCCTGCAGCAGCAGGCAGAAGCTTGAGTGTTACCACATCAGTGTTCTTATTAGTGTTTCAGGAATGAGGAAGTGAGTGAGGCAGCATCTTTACGGGAAGGCAGCCAGTGCGGCAGGGAGGGGCGAATGGGAATGCGTGTGGGCGGGGAGGTTATGACAAATATTTGTTAAGACAGACAGGAAGAGCTGGACGAGAAGAAGGCAGAGTGCAAAGGTGGAAAACTTTAATTACATTTGAGGCGGGGTAATCACATTTCTCATCTCACTCACACTGCGGTTGGTTTGTTGTGTACCCGCCCTGCCTGTGTTACTACTTGCAACGTCTTGGCAAACTGGTGGTTGTTGTGAAAGGACTCTTATTTGGCAAAGGGTTGGCTTATTCAAGAAAGGAATTATTGTAGCTTGGGGCAATGATACATTCTGTTCCCTTACAAAATGTCATTGAAAAAAAAAAAACAATATGTTCCACTTAGCAATGTATCTGTTTGCCTCAAATATCTCTGTGTGTTTTTAAGTCTCCTCACCCTTTGCCACACATCCAAACTGCTTTCTAACAGAGTGGGAAGTAAGCTGACCTTTCCTTAACGGACGTGACACCAACCAGCACAATGTGTAATGCCGTGAGTCGGTCTGAGAGAAATGTGGCACTCCCGTAGTATCTCCTGGAAACACCACACAGGTTCTCAGGGAGTGATACGCGGCTGAGAGGGGGTGTCTGGGGAAGACGGACAGGAGCTGATATTTCTCTTAATCTGGTTACACTGTTAAGCAGTTACAGTGGTATGTTTCTGCTCTGTTTCTGGAAGAAAAATCCTCCTTTTAGTAGATCCAATATTGGTGAAAACTTAGGTAAACAAACTGTATTCTGAACTGACATTACATACAGCTGTTTTCTATATGTTGTTCACTAAACCTTTGCATAATCACTCACCCAACATACTGGAAAATGAGCCTGTTTGTTTTCTTGAGAGTTAAAAGAAAAAGCATCTGTCATGTTTTGTCTCTTAAACCAGTCAGACACTGCACGTCTTCATTAAGCTAACAGAAAGAGAAGAGCTCCAGCATTTCCAGGGACACTATAAGGAGGAGACTTGCCACATAACCGTATGAGGTTGAAGGGATTATTTGGAGAAGAGCAAAACTGACTTCTTTGGAAAAAGTATGAATATTTTTTGATCAATTAATATGTTGCCACCAATGATGGCTTAGACCTCAGAGGGTTACAGAATTAGGAGAATTCCAATGGCTAAAGGTTTGATTGTCCTGCCACAATTCACTTTAAGAAAAACAAAACAAAACAAAAAAAACACTTGAATTTGAATTCTAGCCAATTGCTAATTGGTACACTGATGCAAGTGCATGCTCAGGTAGGAGCATTTCCAAGGTGCATGCCAAGGTAGAGGCAAGAATTGCCTAGAAAGCCTTTGGCATTACTTTTATTGCAGTCAAATAATAATAATAATAATAAAAGCTGCTGGGCTCCTGCAAACTGTCACAATGCATGTCATTTTCAATATTTTTCCAGGCAGCCAGAACCTGCAGATCCATCACACCCTGGACAAAACCTGTTCCAACTCGTCCCCTGTGGTAGGCGCTACAGAGCACTGCACGCCAAAACAGACATCTGGACAGTCTCTTCCCACGGGCAGTCACTCTGATGAACACTTACAGCACTCATGTAGTGCCTGTAGTAAAACATCCATCATCCCTGCTGCTGAATCAAAGCACATTGTATATGCAGTTTTTGTTGTACAGAGCTCTCTGTCTCTCAGTCCTCATTTATATCCATTATTTATTTCAAAATTTATTCCAGCATCTTCGCACTCTGCATCACTGCACATATAAATATAAATATGTTATACATATTGTTATCTTTAGTCATCCATGCTGTTATGTACACTGAGAGCAAAGAAATAACCAGAGCCCCGTTCCTTGTATGTGTACACGTACTTTGTCAATACAGCTGATTCTGATCTGGCAACATTTACTTGTTCACTCCTTGGTAACACAAAAATTCCATGATTGTTGATATTCACTATTCAGTACCTCAAATTATAATCCGGTAACATGAATGTATTTTATCATATATATATATATTTTTATTTTTTTTATCAGATCCATTGTGCACGTAGTATGTTAATGCTCTGCTGACTGAGTAACTGCAGAGTTTCAGACCTCCTCTGGCACTAATATCAGCACAAAAACTGTGTGCCAGGAGCTTCATGGTGTGAGTTTCCACCTTTCAGCAGCTGCTGTCGGTGTAATGTGTTGGTGCCCATTATTTTTGTCCCTGCAGTGTTTCTAATCCATGGACTGGGCGCATGACAAAAACACAGGTTCGTGCTAATTAAAGGACTAGAATTACACTCACCAAATAATGGAGCAAAATTAATTGCAGAGCAAATCATAACACCTGGAAGATAAATCCATCAAAATGCTCCAAAAAGCACCAACACCACAAATGGTTCAATAGGTCAAGGACAGGTGCCTACGAGACAGCTGCAAACCCCAGCCATGTGTGCTGGAAGTCACCTGTAAGTCAAAGAGGCTACACCCTAAACGTAAGCCTTAGCAAAGTTTAAATTGGTGAGTCATATAGTATATTTGATATATGACTAATAACAGCATTGACATTCACTGGTTACAGCTTTGCGGATTCTTTCGTGGAATAAGCATACAGAAAACCTTTGGCACGCTATAATTAATCACAGTTAATTCTTAAAGTAATATGATCAAATAAATTTGTCAACAACTGGATACAATTGGGTTTGTCTCCTGCCAGAATCCTGCTGGGGTGTACAGGGTTTGGGCTTCCAGGTGCTTGATTTGGGTGATCCAGCTTTGGAGAAGGTGCAGGAGACTTAATATGAAGCAGCAGAAATTTATTCATCTTTTAAAGTAAGTCATGTGCAGCCCAAATCAGGCTGAATGAATATAGTAACCCTCAGCAATAAAACAAATAAGTGCATTTTTCAAAATGCTGGATTTCCTGTAAGGGAACAGTGTGGGGTTGATTATTCATTTAAAGGGACAAGAGCTGGTTCAGGTCATGACATGTGCTCTAACTCACACACCATCATGAATGCAGAGCAGAACCCTTTTTTGGTGATTTTGTCCGGAACCATTCTTCTGAGCTTCCTCAACCTCCCCTTCCCATAACCTTTCAGATTCAAGGATCTGTTGCCTCCCCCTTCCGCAGCCTATCAGCTGCTCAGGGAATTAGCCAGAGAGAAAGTCAGGGTCACCCTTGGCTCAGACTAGTTACTCCCACTACCGTGGAAACCCAACAGGCATCCTGGAGACAAACACAGAGTCACTGAGCTACCACACAGAGTTCCTGGACTCCCACAGTTCCCAGCCAGGCCTGGGAAAATACCCACTGAAAATGTAAGGCAAATAAAAGCCAAGAGTTTGTTTAGTGAGAAGCTCCAACTGGCTTCTATTGCCTCACAGGTCCTTATTTCCTTCTGAGCTTCAATGTCTTATCTGTTTTCTTCTTCTGGCAGACAGAAAAGGGAAGTTTAGCTCATCCCAAGTTCAGCTCATTTGGGTCTGTCTGGCACAGACCCAAATGAGCCTTTTGCTAAAGTCTAAATGCAAAACTCCCTTAAATTAGTGTTTGTCCTGCATATAAAAAAATAAGTCAAATAAATTTGGGATTTCTTTTTGGGTTTATCATCTCTTCGCAAAGTTGCAGACTGATGAACTCAGTGATTTTCATCAGTCTGCAACTTTGCTATTCTGGTTGACCCCAACTGCTCACACTGAAATCATTCATATCTGTTTAAACTTATAAGCAGTAACAGTTTAAAACCGGTTAAAGACAGGATTTAAAGGTGAGCTGCAAAACTGTTACCCAAGCTTTTGGTGTGACTTCCTTTTTACCCCTGGAAACTAAAACTTTCTTGTAAAACCTTTTACTAAAACGGGCACTCTCTTGTCAGGTTCCAGCTGTTCACGAGCTCGCAACTGGCCCGATTTCCCCTGTCCGTTCAGGCTTCTGCTGAAGTTAAATCCAGGCCAATATCCCCAATACCAGAACTAATGCTGTTACAGGTCATGCACGAAAGCTTAAAGTGACTGACCTAAACTATGGCAGGGTTCAAGAGTTCAGGCCCCATTTTTCAGATTTATGCTTCTTTACTTTATCACCCCATCTCTGTCAGTAAAATATGCTCTGCATTGGTAATGAAATGGGCATTTCACCGTCAAACATGATAAAACATCTGAAACATGGTTGTATCATGCTGGGTGAAAAAAAAAGACGAAAAAACTGACATATTGGTGTGTTATGGCACAAATACAGGTGTGCCTTGAAAATTTTGGCTTAGCCTTTCAGATTCTGGTTTAGGCAGAACTGAATCATTTTACCTGGATTTTACCTGCCACTAGCACAACCTTTTCTTCTCTTCTTCAGTGGCTCACAGACTTAAAGCTGTAGTTTGCATATGATTGGGAAGGAGAAGTACTTCCTATTAACTGGCTATCATGTAGACTAGATCCTGGTGGTAGTGTGTTTCCACTTGACTCTTTCCTCTGTTTTTACCCCTTATTGTTTGAATTCCATTCTACTGAATAGAATCCTTCTGCTGGTTCACACTCCTGAATATAATTTCCTTCTAGCATTGTCACCACGTTCCCAGATGCTAGCAGACAGTTCAGTGTGCACAATGCTATAGCTAGGATTTCAGAGTGCCAGACAAAAATGTCAGCATGACAATGCATGTCCTCTGGTTCTCAATATTTCTTATCAGCAAGACAGAAACTGGGTGGGAAAAAAAGGTTGCAGCAAGAACACTTGCACAACATGGTGGTACCCGTGTGTTTATGTAGCCTTCCCAGGCCAAACCTCCCTCTCTCCTTCCCTCCATGTTCAGGCTTGTTTGCAGTGGAGGCCAGTGGTGGCCGCAACCCGTGGGATTGTTGCTGAGAGAGAGAGCGCTGAGGTGGGGCAGTGAGCTGTCAGCCGTCTCCCTCTCTCCCTTTATGAGGGCTGAGTCATTCACAAAAATGTGAATACAAAGTCAACAGCACAGGTGTTTTCATGTGACTACAAGTTGACAAAGAATGACTGCTGGCTGTTTGGTTCAGATTAAACCGAACGGGAGGTGTTTACGATACAGCGCGGAGGAAAACATTCTCACTTAATGAGCCAATAAATAACATTGCCATGGGAACATCGGTTGATGAGCTAATGCTGTGCAGCCACGTTTGCTTTCATTATTTTCAAGCACTGCTGTTTTCTGTTTGCAGCAGCTCTACAAATGAACAAAATACAGTTAACAGCACTGGGAATACCAGATTGCTCTGTGCTGCAGATTTTCTGTGGATGCATAATGAGGATGAATTTTCCAATGACAGGCAAATTAAATTAAGATTAAATTGCAGAATATTTAGGTTAATCACATATTTTTTTATTGCATTGTTGTTTTATTGACTGTTCATACAGTCAGTTATGGGTGGGGCCAACGGCTATAAGCATTGTAATTTTGTCAATTATTGTGCTTGCATTCATCGTCTCCTTTCAAAGGCTGATCCTTTTCATTGGTCTGCTGGCTTCCAAAAGAAATGCCGCCGCTGAAAATGCCCTGCAGATATTAGCATTCTTACATTATTACATTTTTTTAAAACTCATTTTGAAATTAAATATTGAAAAAAGTTGTTAGAATTCAATGAGTAACATCATTTGTGTGTTTACTTACCCACCTTCTTAGACCTTGGTAATGCAGCTCTTTATTGCCATAAGCAGGCAAACAAAGCTTTTTTTTAAAATATAAAATGCATTGAGCAGAAAAGCGCTACAATATAAGAATGTGTCCATTTAACCAAACAGCAGGATCACAAAACAAAACAGCTTGTTTTATTGGCTAAAAAGTCTGATTGTTCCCTGTGGAGATGGAGGAGTCCAAAAACAGAGTTCAAAAGGAATGTCAAGAATTATTGGTCTCATCTGTCACGTGGCTGGAAATGCCAAACAGATGGATGGAGGAATTTTTTGCCACAAATCATCAGGTGTATTGATCCACAGACAGGATTTTACTGTTTGACAGAGGTCATTTTATCTGTAGTAGTTGAGAGGTTTTTAGGTGATTAAGATGAGAATGAAATAAAGAAATCAGAGGCAGACATCTTAGAGTGGGGCTAAGATACATTACAGACTTCCTCCACAGCTTCAACAGACTGAGATAAACAATTTGAGAGAGAACGTTTCCTCTTTGACTTCCCCCTGACTGCTCCGGCAGACACTAATGCAAAGTGGGAATTTTGTAGTGAAAAGTGTGCAACTTTGGAAAACACCCACCTCGCATTAGCTTCAGAGGAAGTCTGGAATGTATTTTGGCAAGAATGAGGATTAGAAGTGCACAAGGACAGACTTCTTTAATGTCCTCATGAAAAAAAGAATTAAAAACATGTTACACTGCAGACACGAGTGCCTAAGAGACAATTTGTGAACTTGTTCATTAAATTGGGATATGAATTTTTTTTACTCAAATGCCTCTTTACCTCTTAAAATTTCATATTCATTGCACTACTATTTAACTTTCAGCAGTTTTGTACTGCAAAAATCATGTGTTTACAATCAAAACACCAAGATATTTTTCTGCCTCATCTTTGTATTTTTTATGAATTAAATGTATAAAAATGTATCCAAGCGCCCCCTGTAGGACTGCTCTATTAAGCAGTAGCCTGGCAGCAGAGTGTTCAACTGGTTGTTGAACATTATGGATAATTTAGAAACCAGCCAACCAGATATTTCCCTCAGCAGCTGGTGGAGACCAAAAACAGAGCTCAAAGAGGCTGAATATTGAATATAAAATTGCTGAGTGAGTTCAATTTCATGTTAAATTTGCTCCATGGCAGACAGTGACAGATGAAACTAAAATTCTTTTTGCTTGTATTTATATTTAAGAGTGATATCCATAACTTCCATCCTCTCACTCCAGCTGACAAAAAAGGAATTTGCATGCTTAAGATGTTTTGACAGTTTTTAGCAGATGTATCCTTTGTATCCAAAAACTGAGCTAAAACAGGCTGAGATCACATGGATGAATTTGCCAGAAACAAAACTGAACTGCCTTTTTGTTTACATTGAAACTTGAAAGATGTTGATATACCACTTTAACCACCACGGCCTTTTCCTGCTGCCTCCAACTGACAGAAAATGTACTGAATCTTTGAGACGCTATCAGGTGGAACTTTTTCATCTGATAAAATATCTGCAAACTGGGATATGAATCTACACAGGAATTATTTTACACTGCATGTCTTCTCTATCAGCATATAGTTTGTGTTTAAATGTGGCATGCACGCAACTGCAGTGTGTGTCTGTGGCTGCTAAAATGTGGGTGACCTACACTCAGTGCCCTGAAGCACTGAAGCTGCTGCGCTAATGTGCTTTTCACGCTATCCTGTGTGGATGCTAGTGTTGGAGTTACATAAAAAGCTTGAATCAGTTACTCTTTGCCCATTACTCACTGGAAAATTCAACTTTCCTTTAGTTACTCAGCACAGCTCCAAACAGCTGCCATTAAATAACTTCAAATAGCCCACAACCAGCTGAAAATGTCAACATTCATCTTCACATAGTCCCTAATTTGTAGGAACAGCAGCTGGTGGCCGTGGTTTTACCCACCTTCCTTCTATCTGTGATTCACTCCAGTGTGTGGGGATGGAAACTATGAGCTGCTGATCTGTGGAAAGTATTTTTTTTTTCAATCTGGCAGCAGACAGACAAATTACTCTTTAAAGCCTAAATTTGATTGAGCAGAGCAGTCAGAATGGCCCGACAGTCTGGTGCCCGAACCCCTGCCAACACGCTCGCAGAAAGAGCCTGGATCAGCTGTCAGACAAACAGTAAAAAAAAAAAAGGAGGGATGGAGCCAAGTGGTGACATCAGGAACACTGTGTTGCTGTATAAGCTGGCAGTTCATCTCAACCTTTACTGGAGCATCATGCGCCCAGCTCTGCTGGAACAAGTGACACAGACACTGGCTGACCATCATCATTACTCATTTAATGATTGTATGAGTTCCAGTATAAGGTTGAAGTGACCTTATTGAGGAAGAACCGAAGCTATTTTCCTCCTGCTCGCTTTAAATGACCGTGTGTTCAAATGTGTGCCATTTCCACAAAAAGATCAGGGCTTACATTTTGGGTTATTAGTTTAAAAAAGTGTTTACAGCTCCATAATAAATATACAGGTCTCATAACATAATAATTTGTATATTCACCTTTATGTTCAGGGACCAGTGCTGCACAGAGTTCTGTTCTATTGTCCTCATGGATAGTGATATGATGTGGATGTCACACGATATTGAAAATAATACAGGATGTGTGGTTTTATTGGCTAAAACTAAAAGTGAGCCATGTGGCAGGTACCCACACAAACTGTTCAGGGCAGAAAACACATGTAAGCACGACTAATTCCATTTCACCAAGCATCACAATCTACTACCAAAATCTTGTTTTTGTTCAGCATGATTTTTTTTTCCCTAACAAACATTATATATATGATATATGATAGTGTCCATAGGAAAACTGCTCATAAATTTAATGTCTGTTGATGTGGAATAACAGAAACAAGCATTAACACCCCGAATGGGTCATGTCTGATAATTCACTGGAGAAAACTTCAAAAAGTAGATTTCAGGCACTCTGTTAAAGGGTCATGGCATGGCATTGCTGTTGGTAGCTGTTCAACAACAACAATAACAACAACAAAAAATCCAGCGAAAAAAAATCGGACATATCATCTCGATCAGATACATTTTTCAAAGTCCTAGAGGAACCTGGATCATAAAGGATCTCTGCTCACAATTTGTTGTTTCATTTCCCGTTCAGCTTTTTTTTTTTTTTTGGCATAAGATGGGAAGTTACTAACTTTACTAAACTCTAGATGGGAACATTCAGTTGATTTTGCAAGCTTTGTTCAGTGCAGTATCGTCACATGCTCAGATCCTTCTGCATGCTGAAAATATAATAAGGCTATCGTCTGCACTTACGAAGTTATGAGTGTTTGAAAAAGGTGTAAAACACCCCCGTGTGATACTGCAACTGATACAACTGCAACTGATTTAGCTGATTCTGAAGGGCTTAGATGTGAGACACTGACTGATTTCTCAACGAACGTCGCCTCCCTTTTTCACCCATGCAGCCCCATATCTTCACTAATGACTAATGGGACTATGCATTCACCATGGTATTCATGACCTGGTTCACATCAAAAATGCTGGTACCCATCTGACGTTAAAAGATGCCCCTGAATGATTTTTATTTGTTCACTAATGTCAGGATTTAACTTAAAGACCATTATCAGGGAATACAAATATCTGTCATGCATCTAGATGTTCCCTTCTAATTTCACTTAAGGACTAGCAGCACTTTTATGTATTTTATCACCTTGTTTTCCTGCGATTGAGTCATTGCTGTTCCACCTTTGTGTTTCTTCTGATCCTCATTCTTTAATGTAAAGCCTAACACTGCATATTTCATCACACTTCAACATCAACATTTCTCAAGACTAAATCACAGGTTGACCCCGGGAGCATGTGATTTCCCATTCATCTTTCAGTAAGTTCTTTGTGTAAGAATGTGTGCGCGCGCGCGTGTGTGTAGCGTATCGTTGAAGCAGGCAGATAGGAAGGGGCCAAACACACACAGATGGAGACGGCGACAGAGATAGGGGCGGGGCAGGGCCGAAGGAAGTTCCTCTCAATGTTGCCCAACTGCTCCTGCTCCACATCTAACAGTTGGAACAGGGAGGAGGGTGATTACGCAACAAATTGTCTCTCTGTTTCTTTCTCACAAGATAACTATGATGACACACGGCTTACGGGAAGAAGACATCGATGACCCAATCAGCTCTGATTGCTAAGGTGTTGAGAGGTCTCTGGGCCATATCTGCTGCAGATGAGACACACTCTGTACTGTGATCAAAACAAATGACACATTCACTGAGTCAGTGTCCCACATGGGGTCTCTTCACAGAGAAACTTATCAGCGTGCCTTTTTCTCTGAAAGCTAATCATATTGCTGTTGTAAGAGGTTTGTTTGTGTGCTTTTCAGATTGTGGCTTATTTTGGTGATGACTCAAGAGCAGGAGCAAAGCAGTCAAATTAACTCAGGGCAGAGGTTGGGGGGGCTGGGGCGATAGGTGTCAGTGAGTCACGACAGTCCATGCAAATACCCAAGCCTGTAATTTGACTCTGAAGGCTATTTGCATTATTAGTCCTTCCAAAGAACAACAGTACGAAGCAGCTCATTGTGGATGTTTCTCATTCACGTGTGGCCTGCTCCTCGCTTTATATCTCCAACTGAACAAAAGCCGACGCGTTCCAAGTGCTCCGGTGCAACATGAAAGAACTGGCCGACATGCAGAGTTTCAAGTGTTATGTGATTCTCAGAACGAAAAGGGAAACGAACGGCGGTGTCATTCGTAGAAGCTTGTGGTCTCCGATACGCTGCAGCCTCTTCAGGGAAATAAGGTGGTGCATGAAAAACCGAGAAAGAAAAAAGCCAGCAGCAGATCAAAGATACTTAAACACTGACACAACATTTTCAATTCATGCTGCAGATGACATTTTATATTTAGTTGTGCTCCCTTTGAAGATCTCCGTCTATTATTATCTGCTATAAAAATACAAACAGTGAGTTAAGCCACTGCACGACTTCCATTTTGTGCTTTTTAACTCTATGTCAGACTGACGGGCTTAAGGGCCCTCACAGGCTGACCTAAGAACAGATACCGGGGATAGGCTGAGGATTAAATGGTGCTCCAGAAGCATGACCCCCAGACTTTGATTATGTGAGTGTATTTGCAGCAGGGGTGAGGCATTAGGATGACTGCATTAAACCCTTTTTTTTTTTTATCACAAATCAGCGATTATGTGCCATTTATGCAGCCCTGTCTAAACTGCAACATAAGGTCAGAAATCCTGCAGCATATTAAGACAAGTCATTAAAACATTAGCTCTGAATGCTTTTTTAATTATAACAAGTGGAAAAGATTAGAGGAAATTAGCCTAAAAGCTAATGGTGGCCACTGAAAGCCTGGTTAAATACTCTGTGAGGCTGTGCAGTAATTTGAGCTAACATGCTCAAAGTGTAAATGTTCACTGCAGATATTTAGCAGCAAGTGTTATCAGAATGATCAGAAAACAGAGTACAGTTACAGTACTGAGCAAACGCCGTGAGCCATTTCTTTATATTTAGCTTCCAAGGAGCCAGACTTACTTGATTTTTTTAAGCGGCTGTGAGTAAAAGTTCTCCAGGCTTTCAGAAGCTCTGTCAAAGTTTCCACTCATTTTCAGTCCATTCTTTGTACTTGATCATTTTTAGAGACGCTTAACACACACTATGAACACACACTATGAACAAGTGGAGAAAGATCCATCTGGACCTTTGGTCAATCCATCTACTGCTCACCAAAGCTTCAGAAATGGTCTCAGCTGCTGCCGAGAAGGAAGGAAGGGAAATAGGGAGACGAGGCCGAGTGGCGTGATAGATCCAAATTTGAAAATTTTGGTTCTGATCGCTGCCATTGTGAACAGAGGAGATCAGGAGTGATGTACAACAGTGAGCATCTACAGTAGAACACGGTGCAGGCTCTGTCATGGTCTGGGGCTGCATTTTAGCCAGTGGTGTTGGAGATCGTGTCAAAACTGATGGAATTATGAATGTAGAAAGTACCTTGCAGTACATTCTGGACAGCATTTGGTTAGCAACAGCTTAATTTTTCAGCAATGATGGCAATGAAGCAGTGTGGGAACAAAATAAAGGCCGCCGGCATCCAAAGAAGAGCTTTGGATGCCGGCTGCCTTCAAGGAGCCTGGAGAACTGTTCCTGAAGACTGCTTATAGAAATGACGAGAAGGGAGTTCAGGCTGTGGAAGAGTAAAGGTAGTTACACCAAATATTGACTTTCAAGCTAGTTAGACTTTTACAAACTCTGTTTTCCCCTTGTGTACTGTATTTCTATGTATGTTTGCATATGCTTCAATCAATTGCTACATACTTTTTTCCATTTTCCTAACAAAATACAGTGCCAGTCGAAAGCTTGAGTGTGTTCAATCTTTTGAGTGGTACTGTATAAAGAAATGAAAGGTGGCTCAAGAGTTTTGCACACTACTCTAGCACACTTGCACAGTAATAGTTATTTTTTAAGGTGTTAATAGATTCTAAAGTTGTTACATTTCATGCTCAATGAAACACAAATCTTCAAACAAAATTTCACAATAACACATCAAATGCACTTAAGGTGACAGAATCACATTAGCATTAGCATTAGTGTTATAGCCCGCAACATGTTGGTGTTTTTGGAGCTAGCCCTGACCATGAAAACCATGAGCGTCGGGTGCGTCTAAGGACATTCGCTAGCCTAGCTAAAAAAATTTCAGTACACCTGGATTTTCTTCTTTTCACATGTGGACAGTAGAAATATCCCTGACAAACTTCTGAGCTAGACATTATGCCTCCAGCTAATACTGACGAATGATTTGGAGCAAAATTTAATTTGTTGCTTTTTTTTTTTTTACTCCAGTGACTCCCGAGACAAATACGGCGCTCTTTAGCCGGCAAATAGGCCCAGTTTCTTCAGCTGCTTGCTGCTAACTGTAACTGTCTGTTGTTTGATGTTGGAAAGGCAGCGTCAAATGTTTTCAGAGCATTTCTACTAAAGATTACTTCCTGTAGACAGTGAGAGTGAGCTAAAACTGTACACCTGAGAGCCACGAGGCTAAAATAATAAGCTGAAAGATGCTATTAAGCTTTGTTGAGCTGAAGGGAACTATAAATACTTTTACACTCATTCCCTTTATTTCAGTTCCCGTCAGTTCATTTAAATCTTGGCTTGTAAACACACATCGCATTCACCTGACAAACACTAACTGGGACTGATGGGCCCAGCGGCATTTCCAATCTCCATGTAATTTGCTGTTGTGTAAATCTTCGTCTCGCTGTAGGTGGGGTGCTGGCAGCGCTGTCTCAAGGAAGATTAGCGACGAGGCCGGCAGTCCCCCTGGGAGCATCACAACTGATTAAACCTACAACTCTTATCTATCCAAGAGAACAGATCCACGATAGGCTGCTGCCTGCTGGTTACTATCACCGCTCAAATGTCTAGATTAACCCACAAGAGCATCTGCAGCCTATTAGTAGGATTAAACCCATGAAGACAAGCAGCCGTCATGCTGTGAACTGGCAGAGGACAATTAGTTCAAAACTTACTACTAATGACTGATGCTTTGCGGCAAAAATTACTTTCATGCACCCGTCTAAAGATATTCCATTGCAAGTAAAAGCCCTAAAAATGTCCATAATAATAACCTTTAATTACATGATAACGTAGCAAAATCAAACGTAATTTGTGTCATGAACACAAAAAAGGTAGAAAACATCTTTCAAAATATTCAAGTCATTTCTAGGGTTACATCACATTTAATTACTTTGAGCTTTTGGGTTTACAGCGCACACCTGAAGCTCCACCAGCACATTGATCCACGGGTTCCATTGCTTGTCAATGTCTTTTTATTGCTCTCCAGAGTTGCTTTTAGTTTATGTTGTGCTCACGTGGAGCCGTTAGTTCTCGGGCTCTGGGGTGTGTAATATTCAGGGAATGGCCGGTTCCTTTGCTCAGAACTCTTAAACAAGTCAATAAAGCCATGTTGTCTGAGCATTTAATCTACAACTCTACAGCTTTCATAAACGGCCCTTTGTAGATTTTTTTTTTTTAATTTTAAGATCATTCTCTAAAAAGTAACTAGCAGCCAGATGTACAATTAAAAAAACTAACTCTAATATGTAGTTTAGTAAAAGAATGAAATAGATACATGCATCTTACAAAGCCTACTTGTGTGGGCATGAATATACTTTCACTCACTGATGAGCAACCAATGTTAAGTAACTATTCATCCTTACCTGGAGGTCCTTCATATATCAGTATTAGTATTATTATAATGCAACCTTCCATGACTGTGTCGACGAAGAGCTTCATTTCATTTGTATCATATTTTTCAAGAGATGCTGATAATAATTTTTGTTTTAGTTTAGCTGCTAGAACCGCCTGGTCCCTTTTCCTGTTCAAAGGGAGTTCTTCCTTTCCACAGTTGCCAGATGCTGCTCATAGGCAGTCGTCTGATTGCCCAGGAGCGGGTTTTCCCTCTAATGTTGAAACTTTATCTAACATTTATCTTTATCTTGCAATATAAAACACCTTGCAATAAAGACTGAACGCCTTTAGGAGCATTAATTTCTCTCAGTCAAAGGTCTGTATTCTATTTGGATCAACAATTTGCAACACTTGTTGATAAGTCATTTATCCGATGGGATAACTGATGGCATTTGTTTATTTCAATTCTTTTCTCTTGCTTAGATATCAGGTTTATATGCCTCTTGTTTTTGAGCATTTTGGAAAGGTTTATTAAAGTTCAGATTTATTATTAACACTGAAACCAGTCCTTGAATATCTCAGTCTGCACTTGAAAGCCAAGAGTAGAGCTGGTTCTCTTTTCTCT
The DNA here is from genome assembly GCA_024447675.2 of Pterophyllum scalare. Classification (NCBI taxonomy): domain Eukaryota; kingdom Metazoa; phylum Chordata; class Actinopteri; order Cichliformes; family Cichlidae; genus Pterophyllum; species Pterophyllum scalare. Next base: position 24,762 of record JAMQGT020006614.1, read on the forward strand.
AACATGGATATATGCACCCTGCTCTACGCTGATACCATCTGACACCTACCATCCTCTTATCTCTTCATCTGTTTCTGATGCTTTCTACAAAGTGTTAAACAGGAAGCTGTGTAACCTTCTGGCCTAGTAAATTCTCTGTAGGCGTTAAAAACAGTGTGTAGACCATTGTTGTTTCTACCTTTTTAAGGTAATCTCACTGTTTCCAGTCTGCTGCAGTGCTTATTGTATTTTTAAACACAGAATCCAAATGAATTCCTCGAGTTCAAGTGTCATAGTTAAAAAAAATATTTATTGAAATTGTATAAAAATAGCTTCTATAATAATTTACAATTCTAATTTGAATAGATGGAAAAAAGAACCCCAAAAAAAAAAAATTCAAGCTACAATCAAGCAGCCAGAAAGGTCTTCTCAGTCTCTCACTCACGCACACACATCCAACATTCACTCAGACAACAGCGCAACAAAACCAGTTACCATCAGTAGACATTGGATGATTACATACATTAGGATGGAAGTGCTTTTGGGTCTATTTACATGTTATTTACAAGACATACACATCTGCTCTTTTTAGATCTTTCAAGACATAAATATGGTCACAAAAACCAAAAAATTCATCTGTTTTGTTTTATTTTTTTTAAATAATGTGGGCCCTTCAGTGATGGTGGAATGAAAAAAAAGAAAAAAATAACAGTACACATGCACGAACAGCCGACATTCTCTCATAAATAAATAAATAAGTTCTGTGACCAAAAAAAAAAAACCCTCATTGAGTGTGTGAAAGAAGCCACGGCAATAATAAATATCGTTCTTATTTACAATTCTTGTCCCCAGCATTTTTTTAAGACCTGCATGAGGCACTGTTTATAAGAAAAACAACAACAAAAAAAAAAAACCAAACAAACTGAAGAGCAGAGGATGTTGTATCTCAGTATGGTTTTGCATTGTGGTGTGCATTCAGGTGGGTGTGAATGAGCGGTTGCTTAAGCCTTGTGTTTGTGTACAGTACAACACGAGAAAGAGGAGGAAGCAGAGGTTGTAGAGTAGAGGTGGATGCTGTAGTAAAGAGTGAGGTAAGTCCAGTGTTTGTTTTTTTATGACTTGTTTGCACAGGTTGCTGCCGGAGCTATGAGGTTGTTTGGTTGCTAATGACATTGGAGTAGTAGAAATAGTGATAGTAGTGGTTATAAATGGCATAGGCTTTACTGATCTAGGCCCACGAGAGGGAAACAATAACAGCAATAAACGCTATAAAGCCGTGTACAGGGTAAGGAGCAAAAAGACCTTCGAAAAAAAGCCTTCTTGCTTTCACAAATTCAAGTATTTTCAGGCGCCTACCCCCAACAATCTCACAGAAGGCACTTTAAAACAAAAAACAAAAAGTCAAGCTTCTCTTCGCCAGCATCTCTGCTCTTCCCTCGTTGCTGTGATCTTGAGAGCAGTGCAGTGAGAGCTTCTCTGTCCTCTTGCCATTCAGCACAACAGCCACATGGGTGCTGTTTGCACAGAGCAGGTGCACCCAGAGCACACCCTCATGGGCACCCAGTTGCCTAGATCAGAATCCAGCGAGGATGATGTCATGACACCAACACCTGGGAAACTAAAGTAGCTGGGGTTGTGAGGGTGGAGAGAGCCCGACCCACCGGGTCAAGTCTTTTGCCTCAGTGCAGTCCAGTTTGGACCAGAGCAGCCAAGTTCAAACTGTTCGCCTCCATCACCGAGCCACAGCCACGGGGGTGGGTGTGAAGGCTGAGGGCTCGTGGCTGATGCTGTGCAGCCTGATTTCTGTGGTCGGCTTCTCCGTCTGCACCGAGGATGGCACTACAGAGGAGGATGTGCTCTGCATCCATGAGTGGTTGAAGATGTCCTCGAAGGACGGGCGGTCGGCTGGCCGCAGAGACAGACACCACTTGATTAGCTGCTGGCATTCTGGAAAAGAAGAAGAAACACGCAATTAGTCCTGACCAACACATGAGAAAAGTAGATGACGCGCACTTTTATGACCGAAAGGCTGAGATATGCTCAGCAACGGGAATTTACCTGAGGAAATTCTCCTGCGGAACAACACCTGCCCCCTTATGATCTCCTCATCATGTTCAAATGGGATGTCCCCACACACCATGTCATACAGCAGGATACCCAGGGACCAAACTGTGGCAGAGCGCCCGTGGTAGCGATGGTATTTGATCCACTCTGGAGGACTGTACACTCTTGTGCCTATGAAACAGAAGAAAACACAAGAGACACACAAGCTTAAAAAGTGGAACCTACAGTCTCAAAATTACCACCAAGATATCAGAGTACCAGAAATTTTTTTTTTTTTACCAAGCAGTCATTCTGAAACTGAAAGTATTGTCGGGGAGGGTTAAATGATAAACAAGCACTGGAGATTTGTCAGCTGAGCCTGTTTCTCAGGCTTTTATCTGGGCTCAGGTGCCAGGCAGCATGACAGGCAGTGTTTGTGTGTGCTGAGAGTGCGCGCAGGGGAGGGAGGGGGAGCAGACATGTGACTTTGTTTACAAACTTTGAGTTGTAAAAATACCACCTTCCTCCAGTGGGGGGCAACAAAACTAAGGCAACGCTGTTCAGCCTGAACCAAAAGGGCGGCAGGGTGGAGGATGACAGAGATATGACACAAACTGGGAATTTCTGCTGTGGTCTTTTCCTAATAGCGATGACTTAACGGGGACATGTAAACAAGTTACGGTAAAAAAAAATAAAAATAAATAAAATAAAAAGCTAGATACACTGCGGTATATTGTGAGCGCTGTAAACTCACCATCAAAGTCCGTGTAAATGGTGTCCTTCAGCAGGGCTCCGGAGCCGAAATCGATGAGCTTCATCTCCCCGGTGCGGAGGTCGATGAGAATGTTCTCGTCTTTGATGTCCCGGTGCACCACGCCGCAGTTGTGGCAGTGCCGCACGGCCTCTAGCACCTGGCGGAAAAAGCTCCGCGCCAGGTCCTCCGGTAAGGCACCTTTCTCGGTGATGAAGTCGAACAAGTCCTTGACGTTTTCGGGTCTCTCCATTACGATGATGAAGCTGTCCGGCCGCTCGAACCAGTCCAGCATCTTGATAACGCCGCGGAAGCCCGTCCCGACTTTTTTCAACAGGACGATCTCTATGGGGACCCGGGAGCCATTAGGCTGGAGAGATAACGATGAATACAGCATTTATTACACATGTACACACCCAAATACAAACAGAAATACACTCAGTATTTGACTTGAAAGTACTGATATTGATAAATAAAGCCTAGAAGATACAAACACATATTTAAATAATAAACCGGCTTCTTTTCTTACCAGCTCTCCCCACTCCGAGATCCTGTCCTTGGCTACATGTTTGACAGCGACCTGGGATTGCAAAGAAAACACCGCGTCACACCACATGTATAACAACCGCACATGTAATAAAAATGTAAAAAAACAAACAAAACAGTAATACTTTTAATAATGACAACATATGGGGCGTACTAACCGGAGCTCCGTCAGCGATCCTCGTACCAGAGTAGACGGTGCCGAAGCCGCCGCTGCCCAGCACCGCACCGACCTGATAAAGCTTCTCAAAAGGCTCTCTCTCCTTCACTGCAACACAGCATAAACACAGCCGGTAAATACCGGAGAAGAAACCCGCTTATCCCGTCTGAAAACGGCGATAATATAAGAATATAAAACATTACAATACGGCTAACATCACTGTTAATAAACGGTCTGGGTTAACCGCCTGTCCTTGGCTGTTATTAAGTTACGCTAGCAGCGTGTGCAGACTGAGCCGTTACTGCAGCCCCGTCCTCCATGACAACACAGCGGGGGAAAAAAGGGCGTCTAACCTTGATGAACCTGGAGCTGGATTTTCGCCGGCATGTCTACTGTGGAGATGTGGGCCAGAGAATTGAGCTTGGAGAGCAGCATTCCTTTAATATCCACCGCAGGTCAGCGACGTGGGCTCTTCGTACGTTTTTGTTTCGCTAGAAGGAGCAGTTTTATTCCGACAGTGCGACTCTCCCGTGTCGAGCTTGGAGTCCACGTTGCAGGAACAAAAATGCGGTAGGGATCCTTTCATCCGAAGACACGCACACAAAAAGCCTGTGGGAAATATAGCCAAATAACTTAATCCCGGCGAAAGAGTGAAAAGCTAACGCGAACCGCGGCTGTTCCTCGCAATGTTTTGTAAACAGTTGAGTAAAAATGCGCGAGATAAACCGATAAAGGAAACGCGCACTAAAGCCTCCGTCTAACACCGGCTCCTGGAAACAGCGAGCGGGGGGGAAGACGCTTTAAATGAGAGTAGTAAGAGGGCGGGGCAATTCGGCTGACGTCTTAAATTTCACCGCCTATTTCCGCTATTCTAAACCAATAAGAAAGCAAATACCCATTCCAAACGCACGTCAATCAGATTGAAAATAAAGCCAAAGGCAAGCCAGACACAGACGTGGCGGGAATCAAAACGCGCCAAAAAGGGAGAGACTAAAGTAATAATTATGAATTCGTGTTGGAGGGAAATGCAAATTCAAGGCCAAGTGCTCCCCCGTCTCCTCCCTTCGCTGGAAACCAACGCAGGGAGGGCATTACTGGACCATTAGGATTAAGATTACAAATACAAGGGCAGCACTGGTGAAGCTGGAGATACAGAGTTTTTTTTTTCATTGCTCACTCTTCACTTGTTGAATCTACATTTAAATAAAACTAACACCCTCTTGCTGTTCCACAGAAGCATCCAAACTGCTGCATAATTGTATTTAAAAACACACTTACACACACATACACACAAAACCTGAGAGCAGTTCATCAATTTGCTCTTCAGCTATTCTCACCCCCCCCCCTTTGCCAATCACCTGATTAATTTCACATTTAGCACAAAGGTTTACGGGCTGAAATGAAGCCGGGACTGTGCTTTCAGCTGACAGTGCCTCTCTATCGGCTGCTGCATCAAAGCGGCGCTGGTGAGAATAGACGCATTCCACTCATTCTTTCAAATTGGGTGGCCGTGTCTGCAGCCGTTCACAGGATGTGGGAAACTAGAGATAAATAGGCTTCCATTTACCCCCCTCTTTCTGTCCTCTCTGCTCCTCCTCTCTCCGCCTTCTTTTTCCCGCGCATGTTATTGTCTGAATGGCATGCTCTCTTTCCCCCACCCATGCTTAAGTTACATTTTGTTTTCCTTTAAAATTTCACAGCAAATCTTAAACGGTCATGCTGCTGATTTATTGCATTTCGCAAACAGGTCGTGAGATGACGCACCCCGAGGAATAAAAGGGAAACTGCTGTGTGGGTGGATGAGAAACATTGTAAAGTGCTTTTGTAAGGTTTTTTAAAAGGTGCTTGATAAAGTGCACATCATTTAACTATTTTTGCGTCTTTGTTTTATATTCGGTAATAAAGAAGGGGGTTTCTCCCCTTTTTTAATGCATGGCCCAGCATGCACACACACACACACAAAAAGTGAGCTTAATGCGCCATGAAGGTCATGGAGTGCATGTAAGAAAAAAAAAGCTCAGTGGGCTACTTTCTTCAGTTTTTTTTGAGGTCATTCTGGCTCAGTGGAATGACAATGAGAGAAAGTGGGGCTGTTGATACTTGCATTTGGAACCCCCTGGGCAAATTCCATCATCCCTGAAATGTTTGATGACAATATGCAAATCAGGTGCTGAACAATGTATCCAAGTGTCAATCTCATTTAAAAGTCTTCACTTCAAATAATGGCGAAACGCATGTACCTTTTTTCTTTCTTTAGGATACACGACAGACATTCTTCCTGGGTGTGGATTCAGGCTGAGGACTGGTTGAGGAGCGACACGCACATCAGTTATGCTGCTGTCATTCCATACCGCTATCAAAGAATCATTGTTAACTTTTCTCATTTAGCAAATAAACTCATTTATTTTGCATGCTCAAAACTTTCTACTCTTTACTTAAGGGATTCTGACAATCGGGTAACCTCTGAAGCTGAAACAGAAGCCCGTGCACAAAAAATAAAATTAAATGCAGTTCCTTCTGGCTCCAAAAGGTGATAATATTTAATGCTATTTGTATAGCATAAGAAAAAAAAAGAAACAAACAAAACACAGAAAATAGATAAAAGAAGAATGATGGACATGATTTTTTTTTTAATTGGATAATGGAGTTAGGGACGTGGGCTGCTTTGACTGACAAGTGTCCCAACACACACGGGCGATGTGTGTTAGATAGTATGAAAGTTGGATGTAGCTACCGTGATGTCATCCACTGGTTTCTTAAGGCCCATTTTGAAGCCTTTTCTCCAACGCCAGCTTGGTTTAAAAAACCCAGATTTAACAAGGAGGCTGTAAAAGCCCTTGCAAACTACTACAGTACCAAGATTTACAACAGACGTCAGTTTTTATTCAATATCATCCAAAATGAGTGAGCGAGCCCATAAACTCATCAGGAAAGTGTTTACAGAGGTCAAGTCAGACAGACGATCCAGTGTCAAAGATTGTGCGCTGGATGCACTTCCTGATGTGATCCCCTCTGTGTGTCCAGGCTCAGCACCAGCAGCTGGACCACACTTACTTGTGGCTCCTGGTAGATGGGTCAGTGCTAAAGCTTCAAAGTGCAGAGCCCAACATTAGATTAGCTACTTGCATTTTTTTTTACTGGCTGTGGGTTTGCCTTAGGGAGTCATTTATATCTCAGCTAGTGAGTCAGACTGGAAACAAGAAGATCCGGCTACATTTTCTTAGTGAGCAAACTAATAAAAATACTCTAAATTCTACAAGTCATCCCAATAAATGGCCCCCCTCCTCCACAGGAGAAGCTCCATCGCTGTGTGGTAGCGTCAACTAAGTTCATCACAAAAGATTCAGTGGTGGTAGGAATTCATAATTCATATTCATACTTTGAGATTGAAAAAAAAAAACCTATTGCTGAAGAAAGAAAGAATGTCCGAGGCATTCCCTGCTGAGCAATGTTACCGTGGTTTTCCTAATTAATGCCTCAGCTTCTTTCATGCTGTTCTTTGGCAGAAGCAAGTGCCGAAATATTAGGGAAGTTGCTGTGGGGGTGTGACATTGTTATTGCCAGTCTGCCTTTGGTCTTCAGTCTTTCTGTGGTTTCTGATTTTAAAAGGTAATTTTCCCAAAAACCAAACAAAACATCAGAAAACATGAAAAAATGTCTTAATAAGACTTTAAAACCACATAATCAATAATCAAGATTCATATTAAACCTGTAGTGTTTTGTCTTTTTACAGTAAATTAGCATTGCTCATGACCACTGTTAAAATGCCATTCCTATTAGTGCTTTAATTATATTTACCCACATTTCCTGTCCCTCCAAGATCAAGGTTTTCCTTTCTCTTTTCTCCCTGCACCGTCTGCCTTTGATAGGAAACGACTCAGTTACCGTTCTTGTTGCTTTTGGTCGTACTGCTTTCTCAAATATTTAAACCAACATTGTGTATGCTCATACATTCAAGATTACCAGTATGGCAGCACGATGGATCAGTGTTGTTTGAACCGTAGATTATATGTTTAAAAAAAAGGGTATAGCTTTGGCTGGTGTAGCTGCTGGAGTACATAAAACCTGAATTTCTTTTAATGGTCTTCTGCAATAAAGAAGTCCAGTTTTATAGAAGTCTATTCCGTGATCTATGACCTCAGTAAATACTTTCTTGAGGAGTTTATGGTCTCAACTGCAAGCTTCAAGTCTTACTGAATACAACATGATGCTGATTATTTAAGCTATGATCCCCATTAGTGTCCAGAAGAACAATAGAGCAGGATAATGCTTTAGTGGGGGCCTTGTGATTGACAAGTCGCTAACATACAAGTGGGTGGTGTCCCTTTGCCTTATCATCAAGTTTCCAAGATGCTCAACTTGGGAAGTTACAAACCAGTGGCTCCTATTTAGACTATATATGTGCAAAATGTTGAAATTTACTTTAGGCAACTTTTTAGAAAAAACTGTTTTGTTATATGTGTGCATTAATCAGACTCTGACCTTTTAGGCCTCAATTTTAATGCCACTGACCTGGTGCTTAAATCAGGTTACCACACTGGTCTTCAAATTGTACATTGCTTAAGTGTAGCTGTATATGCGAGTATATGAATAATCTACGATACTACTCTTATGTTTCAGTAGTAATAATGTAAGCATAAGTAGTTTTTCAGTGCCCTAGGTTCAGACAGGGCTGTGCACTTCATGCTCAGTCAGAGGCACAGGAGAGGTGTGTGAAAATGAGAGGTCCAGGGCAGTGAGTGCGACAGTGAAATGCCACAAGTGAGTGCATCATCTTTCTGTAGGCTGCAGATATTCCTGCCTGCATGATCAGCAAGGCTCAAGTGACAGCCATCTAGCCCCATCTGTCAAAAGGACGGGTTATTAGTTTGGGACCAGCTGCTCACTCCAATATCCTGACGTCTTCCCCCTAAGGGGAGGGCGACAGGTTCTCAGTGCAAAGCAGGGCATCCCGCTCTTTATGATCACCAAATGGAGCCACGGTGCTCTATACAACAACGCAAATGATGGGCTCAGGTTTTTTTTGCAGGTTTTGCATTTACGTCTGTCCTATTCTGCACACTGAAACTTCAGAGGCAACAAGGCAAAACAGCCACATGGCTAAAGATTTGGCTTGCATAACATGTATCTCTATGAATTACTTCCTCTTTCTAGAGAAATGAAAACCACGTCCACTGGAAAGTTACACAATGCCAGTGTTTACAAAGAATGACTGGTCATAATCCGTATGTGCATAACCCCTTGTAAATATTTGATTGAGAGGCATTTTTATTGTGAGTTGCATTGTGATACAAAAACGGAGTGCCATGTGAAATCACTAAATGTTTGAAGACCCTGTATGCACTTTAACCAATGAAAGCAGGGCATAGTCACAATCCTGTGAGCTAGTTTTCTGTCTTCTTGGAAAACTTGCTGTAAAAATGTGCTATTTCCGTGACCTTCTGACACACCCTCGACTTGCTACTCCACCTTCGCCCTACATCTGAAAGTTATGAAATATCCGATATGACATATTAAATAAGAACACATTGCCTTCCAAGGAAATGATTCACTTTCTCTCTCACCCACACGTGTGGCTTCTCCTCCACCCCTCTCTGGCTTCCTGCATTGGGGGTAAAAGGTAAAACACCATTTAAGACACTTGTCTGTCCATCAGTCACGACTGACAGCCGGTCACCTCCTCCAGCTGAACCACAGATCCCATTTGCTGTAAGTGGCAGAAAAATGATTACGGAAGGTCGCGGGACAAATGTCCACCGATGCTCCCACTGAACTAAACACTAGATAATAGATTGAATGCTCCAGTGTTGTCACATTCACATAAAATCCTGCTATGTAGGGAGAAGTATAATTATAAGATATACTTATTTGTATTTTATGCCTTAGCTCTCTGTGTGGAACCCAGACCGGTAATTATTCTAAATGGCTGGTTTAAGTAAAAGCACACAGGCTCTTCTTTATGATACACATAGTGATGACTGTGTTAATGGACATTCTTGGTAATTTCCCCCCTATAATGGGTTTGATACTTCACTGACAGCCTTATCATTCAGGACAGCACCTTCAGAGCTCACAATAAATACAGAGCTCCCCAATGCAAGGATAATTGCTGTTTATATATTATAATTGCTCGAAGCTGTGTGAGCCTATAGTGAACTGAAATAACCTCTCAGCTGTAATGATGCCAATGCAGATAAATTTAACTTTGCAAATAGCTAGCTTTGATTGACATGCATACATGTTTTGCTTCCAGTTTCTGAACAGCGAACTTTTTTGTCATCGTGAAGCTTTCATGTGTATGAAAAAGTGTGTGATGAATGTAGCCATTAGCTTGTGATCTAAAGGGGAAAATCCTTCAAAGCACCTGAAAAAGGCCTTTGTATGCTCATGGGCATGTGTTGGGCAGTGCACAAGTGGAATCAGGTCACGGTGTTTGTGTGCTCCCTGACTGTGATTGACAAAGATGACCATGTAATTAGAGGAGGTTCGTAATACTGTCCTGCGGCCCAGCAGGAGAAGTAACCTCACTCCTCTCAGACAAAACAAAGCCTACCTGTGTCATTTATGTTGATCAGGTTGCCAGATGATGAAGCCTGCAGGGTCCTTATATCTTACTACTTTGGATTTGATAGTCAGGAATGAATGCAGGCTTTGCACTGAAACTTTCACTTCCCATTGCTTTCCATTTCAGCTGTCACTGATTTCGCTGCTCAAAAATGTCCGGGGTGAAAGTTATGGTGCCTGGCCACTGCCCTGTGCTGTTAGGGACCTGGAAGTCCCTAACCCAACCACCCAAGGCTTAAACACACACAAATAAACACAACCCCTGAAACTTTATCTGTCATACTTCCAAATTACCTGCAAAGTCTTTTTACGTCCCCCCAAATAAGGAAAGCATGGGCATGTGTGAACGATTGTGTATGTGTAGGGAATGAGACAGGGAGGGCAAGTTATTTTTAGAGGTGACTTAAAGGCAGAAAGACTAGCTGGTGGGTGGGTAGCCTCTGGTGTGGCCTGACCTCTCCTCAGGTAGCCTCTTATCCCCTGCTCTCCTCAGGGTATGAGAGGTCTTGGCTTGCAGGGCTCATGGGAAAAGGCTCCAATACACATCAAAGGCAGGCCTATGTGGGAAAGCACCATAGAGTGCTGCTGGAGAATCCTGAAGGTCACCGTAGGTCAACTTTCATGTCAGCACAGGCCTGGTTTGGGGTCAGAGGTTATTAGCATACCTGTCCAGGGCCACTCAGACTGTTCTTCAAGGAAATTATCCCCACTTGTCCCAATTAGGGGTTCAGCTACTGATGGGTTGTTTATGGTCATTGTTGTGTTTGTTAAAGAGGAGTGGGCATAATTAGAGTATATAAAAAAGGCAGAATGCTTTTAAGATTGCCAGTGTCAGTCTAAAGCTCACAATAGGACTGTTGTGAGCTTTAGACTTGTCACTATGGGGTTTAAGATCATAGGAAATAACACATCCCACTTCACTTGTGTCACAGTGGTGTGGTGGTTAGCACAGTTGCCTCACAGCAAGATGGTCCTAGGTTCAAATCCACTGTCTGGCCAGGGCCTTTGCATCTATTCCCCGTCTCTGCATGGGTTCTCTGCGGTACTCTATCTTTTTTCCAAACACATGCATTCACTGGGTTAAGGTTAACGCATGGGTGTGTGCAATAAATGTAACCATTAACTTTTATGGCAGTGGAAGAAAATGGATGAAATTTTATTCATGCAATTCCTGCTGATAATGACACTGTTAGCAGAAGGAATTGCATGCAATCCTAAGACATGCCCTTAGTAAAATAAAAACTGCAGGCCAGTGGACAGTATAATGAAGCAGCATGTATATTTGCAATGTAAGTTGCAAAATAGTCTATAATCTGCAGTAGTATTGTATTTTTTTCCCCCACGGTTACAGGTAATGTAGGTTATGTTATGCTTTGCTATGAGGACAAATCTGCAGTAACTAGAACCTATGCTAAACTGGAACTAATTTACACAACTTCAAAAATCACGTTTTAAAGCACTCGTGTTTCCCCATGGGCAGAAAAATCAAGCTAACGTAGAAGTGGCCCATTTTAAAATGCCCATCTTTAAAACATTAAAAATATATACAATATATATATAGATAAAATATATAGATATATATGGAGTTAGGGTCCAGGCATCATTTTCTTTGACATGTCAACTACTGCTCGGTTCTGTTTGATGTAAAAAACAAAACAAAACACCACCCTCAGCAATGCCCTTCCAGTGCTTCTGTAATGACTTGGAGGGTCACAGCGAGGGGACTGGGAAGCTATGCGCTTCTGGGATGAATGTGCTGAACCAGGAAGAAGCCTGCTAGTGTCACCTTCCCACGGAGGTTAAGTGGATCGGGGTGGGGGGGTGTTGGAGGACAGTTGTTATTTAGCGGGGGCTGTACACATTCATCCATGTGGGAAACGCACAGTAGTGACACATTAGACTGCTATCACACAAACAGCCCAGTGACACTGTTACCAGTCACGGCTAAAGAATGTTGGCGGTAGGATTATTTCAAAAGAATTCCCACAGAGCCGGAACAAGAAAATCTTTGCCCTTTCCTTACGTTCGGCAGTCGACTGGTCTGTTTTCATTTTGAGAAATGTGAAATTAACGTGAGAAACAGCGTTAGAGGCAGGTTACACTGATGCCACCTATAAATAGCCCTGTCCCCAACAAGTAAAACTCCCTGATGGAGTTACGGAACGATTAAAAAAAAAAATCCCTGCGACAGGAGCACAGTTACAGCAAGTTCTGCCCCATCTTTTCTTAGCATTTGAACTGCAGTTCACTGCTTTGTTTAGTTTCTGCTTCTTGTTTCACCGCCCACCGAACTTTCTCCTTTTCTTTCTCACTCCCCCTCCCCCTACAGTGTTTACAGTTGATTTGCATTGTGGCTCAGAGAGTGGGGTAAGCAGTTATTGTTGTTATGATGGTAGAGGGGTTTTCCCACCAGCTTCTCCCTCTCCTCAAGCTGAATCAAAGCACCTCTGTGTTGCTGCCGGTGATGTCATGGCCTAGAAACTGCTCAAAGCCCCGCTTCCCTGGGAAACCCCATATCAGGAAGTCCAGACGATTTTTTTCCCCTCACTATTTGATTGTTATAGCAGAGCAGCTTGGAAGAGACTGTGAGGTTTCTGATTAGATTCCCATCCGCTGCCGGCTGAAGTGGCCAACATGAACCCACTGAACTCAAACCCCAAAGGGGCTCGGCTACTCATCTGCCCGCTTTTGTCCCTGCTTTGTGTTAGAGCAGAAAAAAAGGATATAACACGGCTCTAAAAAAAAAAAAAAAGACTACTCTTGCCAATATTTGTGACTTATTGTTTGCACTGCTGTTTTGTGCATTCATGCATACAGGCTTAGGCCACAAGCAGTGAGGAAATACAGCTGTGCATGAGTCATCAGGTAAAAATATCCAACAGCTGATTCAACCTAACAACCTAACAACAGGAAAACAAGAGAGGACAACAAGACAGAAAACAAAAGGCTACATTTGGCAGGGCCAAGTGATTAGTGTTTTTGAAGTAAGAGCATGTTTACTGGATGAATACTGGCACACTGGTGGTAAAGAGATGTAGTTTTCATATAATCCTGATTATAATATAATAAGCTTCTGCACGCAGTCATATCCCTGGACTGTTTGCCATGGTCACATGTTGAGCTATGTTGTTGTTTTGATATGTTTTGGATGGTTATAGTAGGCATGAGGTAAAGACATAGGGACTCACTAACTGAAAAGCCCCGCACACCCAATCCCCACCAGCTATGAGGTCACCCTGAGCTGTGGTTTTAAAGCAAGTTTTAAAAGGCTGAACCGTCACACACTCAGACAGCAGAAGTGAATATCCTTGTGTTTAGGGACCTGTAGTACAAAGCCAGATCACACAGAACTGGGTCTAAAGTTTTAAAGAACAGTACTGTTATGGACACTTGTGGGGAACCACCTGTGAATCAGTGTTTTCTATGGCAGTTATTGCAATGGTTAACTGCTGTGGTTAACCGTTGCAACTGGAGAACCTTGTAGGCCTTTACATGCTGTGAATCAACCCGTCCAACCCTGGGAACCCCTGTGCTGCTGCTATTTTTCAGATGTGGTTAGCTTAGCATGTAGAGTGGAAATAGGATGAAACGGCTAACAAAACCACTTATCAGCCTGTGAAATTCATCTTTAAGCACAGAAACTGACTGGCTGGTGATTAAAATATTCTCATCACCTGCAAGCAAGAAAACACATTACTAAACAAATCCCCAAAGTGAATTATTTCCTTTTATATTCCTTTCAGGAAAAAAAACAACTAATTAGCCTCCCTTGCTAACATTAGCAGTGACATGTACGAGGTGTAACTTCATGCTTGCTTTCCAGCCACTGCTGTGTCACTGTCAGCTGCTTTTATTGATTTCACATCATTACATATTCTTACTAATGTAGGGTATGTCACTGACTTCATTTAGGGTAGGGAGTGCTTTAATCATAGACAGAATTGTAAAAGCTAATGCTGTCTATGGGGCCAACAATCCCAGCACCACTACAACTGAGCAAATTCAGTTAAAAGCCTAAAAAAACATGATCCCGTCCTTTATTTATAAAACGCTTTAAAGCACCAACAGGGGCCAAAGTGCTGTACAGTAGGGCAATAAAATATATAAAACACATATACATAATATATATAAAATACCCCAAAACATTTAAACAGACAGTTCACAGCATCAGTGTCTGACTTGGTGTTAAAACCAAAGAAAAGAGGAGCTTTTAAAATGATTTAAAGGACCTGACTTATTATAAAGGACTTGCAATTGAGATTTATAGTATAATTATTTTATAAATAGTTTAATAATCTTAAAAGGTTGTGTTTGACATGCCATGACACAGAAATATGCTTCTGTGAGTACACCCCCACTTATCAGTGGCATTCATGACTCTTCATGAATATTCAGCAGCTCTCTCTACAAGTTGCAACCCATCTTTGTAAATGAGATGCATTTAACAATGTAAATTGTGACTCTGTGATCCCATTCACCTTAAAATAGTAAAGTTCATGTGCCTACAGTTTCCCGTTCTGCCCCCTAATGAATGGATTTACCTTTGAATGGCTGGCAGCACAAAGCATCGTTCTACTGGCTCTGGCATACTTTCCCTGCTGGTCGTCCTCATGTGGACATCCTGCACACACACGCACACACTCACTATCACCATCTGATGATGATGATAGTGTGTGTGTGTGTGTGTGTGTTTGTATGTGTGAGTGGTAGCCTTGAAGGAGGAAGCATGAAGAGTCATCTGGCCATGCTGTCCCCAGAGGGAAGGGAGGGAATGCAGAGAAAGAATATCTTTGCTCCCCACCTTCTTCTCTTCCCCTGTGTCTCTGCTGATTACATCCTGTCTCGGTGCCATCATAGGATGACACATACCCTGAGTTTTTCACATCAGATGCCTTTTCCCAGGGATAAAATGCATGAAAACACCACCCACTTCATGAAATTGTAAATAAACATGTAGTTCTGATTAGTGCTGGGAATGAAGAACATGTCCTGTCTTCCTCTTCTTCTTTGCTCTCCTAAGCATCAAAACATCTGATGTTCTGTATTTAAAATGTTGAAGGAGTGAAGATTTTTGCGCCTGATCTTATTAAACAAAGCAAAGCTTTTGTGTTTGTGCTTTTCTTTCTCTCTTCTTGTCGACAGTGCGCGGCCTTTGCTCTCAGCCACTGACCACCCTCTTTATGGCTGCGGTTGGGGGTCACTGTGGAAGTTAATGATAGAGGAAGCACATGGTGACACGCAAATTGCTGGTGCAGCTCAATGAGTGTATGGCAGCTGGCTGGCCGGATGAATGATAGCAGCTGTTGTCACTTAAAAAAAACTTTGTTTTTGCCTGGTTGGAAAAAAATGTCATCTGGCATCTTTCAGCAGTGTTGGAAATGGTGCTGCCACCATGAAAATACAGTAAAAGTAGTATGATATTTACAGCGGCTGCTCGAACTGAAGCTGATTTGAACTGTTTTCGCCACTATGTGGGAAGCTTAAAGGTGATCTATTGCCACGGTCCTGGGGTTTTGTCTTTATTATTATTACTGTTACATTTTGATTTCTGTTTGCTTTGGCTGCTGCTGTAGAGCTCTTAGGTTCTGATTACTGTTCCTTTGAAGCTTTTGATTCCTGTTTTGTTTTCATTATCATTCGGGTAATTTTAGCATTATTTCTTGTTGCAGATATTTGGTCCCTGTCTGGTCTGGTCCCTGTTTTGGAGTTTTGAATTCTGGTGCTAGTCTTCAATTCTTGATTTTTATTAAGCTTCACTGCCTATTTTGAGTTTGTTCTTTTTTATGTGTTTAGTTCTTGCAGTGTTTCCCTATCTGAGGGGTGCACAATGAGCAAAACCCCAGCTGGAGATAACGGGTATCACGAAGGTCGTTAACTTTCCCTGTTAAGCTGAGCTTTCTGCTTCAAGCTCTGTGCGTGCTCTCATGAAAATGAACATTTTGTGGCTCATGTGATGCTTCTTCCACAAAAAAAGATCCCTGTGAGCGCAGCCTACTCCAGTCAGAGGCGTTATCAGATGATAATGATGAGAAAATGAGGATAGGAAATCTCTAAATTGCAAATATGACTAAAGCTGCAGAAAATTGTTAATCTCGGGATTTATCGCACAGAGCGATAAAAATAAACATTTTAATTCCAGTTGATTATTTTATGGCTGGGTGCGCTCTCAGTGCTGCTGTTTATTTCTAAGGTACGGCTGCACATTAGAGCTCTAACTTGGATCTGTTTAGACATTAAAGGCTACTGTCCCACAGCCTGATGACGGAGAATGGGAAATTGCTTTAGTTTCTCAACAGATCAAAGTGAAACTAATTTGAAATTAATTAATTAAGTACTCTTGCTTTGTTTTATGGGTTCTAGCAGCTGCAATTCCAGCAGCGTAAAAGAGACTTAGCAACAATATTTGAGTGCAGCAACATTTTTTTTAAACTAATAAAAAAAAAATCTTATTCTGGTTGTTTCATGTCTAATATTACTCCCTTTAGGCTAATTTTCTTCTGATTTTTTGCCCTTTACAAACATAAAATTTCAACAGCTTTGTGCCTGTGAGGACCATATTAGCGCCATCCCCTCACTCTGACATCACAAAGACCCAACAGTAGGAAACGCAGACAGCAAACCTGGTTGGACTGACAGGGAAACAACGGGGCATTTTAATGACTAACTTAAACAGAAAACACTGCAAAATAACAGATGGGAAACAGAGAAAAGAAACATTCAATAAAAGAAGAACCGAGGATAAACAACAACAACATTCAAAAATGCAAAGGAAGAGAAATACTGAACATAAAGTATCATGAATCCAGAGATAATCCAGGACAGAAATTGTCTGTAATGGAGAGGAAACTGGGACCTGAGCTGTTGGCTCAACAGCAGCTGCTCAGGTTATACGCTGACCTCATTATCTAAAAACTCTGGCAATGTTAAACATGTAATATATCAGAAAATATAAGCAAAAGCCTAACAGGACCCCTTCAGTTCCCCATATTTTATAAACTGGTCATATGTTTTGAATTATTGACTATAGCATTCCGTCATTGACGTGTTATATTTAAACCATAATTTGAATTCCATGACCATATCGGTACTCCATTGTTATGCAAAGCAGTCAGTATTTTACGAGCAGCGTGCCCTTTGTTTTACGTCAGAGCAGCTGTTTACTTTGGTCCTCTCCCACAGATGACCGCCTGCTAAACTCACAGTGCTTCAGAATGTGGACAGGTCAAACAAAAGCTACGCAAAACCTCTGAAGCCAGGCATTAACAACACACACGGATGTGTACCTTTCCTTTCATGTTCCTCACACACCATCATGGCCACCGACTTGTTTACAGGGAAGCCTACTATAAACAGCGGCCACTGATGTGAGGAAAACGTGGGAGAGGCACAGCCTGGAGTCCCAGCCTTTGTTTACATTCCCCCGGCCCTGACGTCAGTGGCGAGCCCAGGTCTTGGTGGATCAACAGTGGCCATACGGGAGGCTCCTGTTTACTTACCTGGGAAAATTACTGTGACACTCTTCTACATCTTTAGCAAACAGGAGTTGGGGAGGGTAGAAACATAGAGGCAGAGAGGTGGCTAGAATGAGCCGATGAGAAAAAACAGTGTGTGGAAAAAGACAGTGGTTTAAAGCGTAAGGGCACGCAGAGCTGCACGGCCTTGTGAAGCAGATACAGGTCACTGCAGCAGGAGCCGTCACTCCACGTAACCCGAGCCACCGGCAGACGTCAGGCACTCGCACGAGAGATTTCCATTTTGAAACTCCAAGCTAATAACCCTTTCCTCGCCTTCGCTTCTCCCTGCTCGACTGTGTATATCTCTGCAGATGGGCACAAACTGATATTTTGACTTTCACTCGCCGTTTACTCTCTTTCTCATCCATCGCCTCTCTTAGATAATTCATTCTAATTCAAGTGTGGAAGCAGCACTTGCCACTTTTCCACTTTAGCTACGCCTATCCCGCAGCAGCAGCAGCAGCTCCATCAGTATTCATGACAAACTTGAAATTTATGGCTTGGCTGTGAGGTATTGTCCTCAGGGCACTCTGGAAAGGCAGCTCCTGTGCCTGGTTCTCACAGTACTCTCGTCTTATGCAATAAATGTTGACAGCTGCATGCATTTCAGTAATGCTCTAGTTTAACTTTTACTACAGGTGAGCTGTCAAGGAATGAATGCAGTCAACACACCCAAATGCACAACCTCTCTTTCTGTGAGCCATAGTTCAATCAAATGCCATACATCTCACTGTGTGCACTTAGTCATGCATTGTCATGTTAATAATTTAAAAAGGAATCCTGTCCAGGCAGGTGTGTACAGCAGTGCTGACTTGAACTGTATTAACACTTTGCCATTAATCTTCTAGAACTACCTGCTCTTACAGTTTCGGACCTCCAAGCTGATCACCTGTCTACTTTTGTGACACCAGTCATGTGAAACAGATGATCTGCGTGTGTCAGCTCCTGCACCAGCAATGCACAGAAAAACAGGAATGTTTTATGACACAAATAAAACACTGAAGAAAAATTTGTGTAAATCATTAGCTTGTGGTGCATTCTCAGGAATATTTCAGCAAGGATCACTATTGTCAAAAGGGGATAGCTGTTTCCATCTGCAATTCATGTTTGGCAGCAAGTCTATGTTTTAGGGTTTCCCCGACCTTCCATGCATATGTTTAGGAAGCACAGGGCAGAGAGAGAGAGTCACAACAGCCCAGCATGGAAGAGTGATCACTGATTAAGTTGTCATCAGTGATGGAAAAAACAAATAGATTTTGATGTGTATCACAGTGATTATTTCCTTTGATTGCCAAGACAACATTTTTTTTAAAAGAGCAAAACTTCCATTCTCTGTTATCACAGGGTGAGGGTCATCATCAATCATGACCTAGATCTCAGAGGGTTAAAAGGAGGAGCTGGAGTGATGTAAGATGCAAAGCAGTATGCCCTGTATGAGAGTTGCCAAATTCATGTGCAGAATGGTGTCTGCTGAGCCATCATGTGATGTGGACTCCCATTGAGATCAGCTGACTGCTGGGATTGTGAATTAGTTGGACTTTGTCACCTGCCTGCCTGAACCAATGGAATTTGTTTTTTTGGGGAAAAGGGAAAGATTAGCCAGGTCTCCATTTTCTTAACAGTCTTAAATAGAGAAGGAATCCTCATAGACAATTCTTTGCAGAATTGGGTGTTTAAAAAAAAAAAAAAGTATTTATTATTGTATATATATATATATATATATATATATATATATATATATATATATATATATATATATATATATATATATATATATATATATATATATATATATATATATATATATATATATATATATATATACTTCCTGATGTTGGTATCACTCAATATTGCTACATCTCTCACTGCAGCCTTCCTACTTCTTGAAGTCCCACAGACCTTGTTGCCATGTTGCCTTTTGGTGGTGCAGCACCCAGTTCTGCCTACCTTCCTTCTCTTTGATACCATCTGACTACACTTCTCTAGTCCGAATGACATTCTGATGTTGTTGCTCTCGTTCACTACTGGCATACAGCTTGATGCCATCCATGTAAAGAAGGTGGCTGATGTTTGCTCCATTCTGTACTTGGTATCTGTATCCTGCAGAGGGGACAGAGCATCTCCTTGGTAAATCCTGCACTTGATGGTAACTTGTGCAGTTAGCTTGAAGTTGGCCTCTAGTGTTGTTCTCCACATCCTCATTCAGTTCTTAATGAAGACTTTTAGTTGTCCTGTTGATCTTCTACAGTTCGAGGCATTTCAGGATCCATGTGTGTGGCATTTCTTTCTGTGGCTTTTTTGTAATTAATCCAGGCCGCGCACAGGTTGGTCAGTCTGATCTTACAGTCTTGACTCACTGTTCCATCTATCAGTAGCTGGTGTTTTGTTTCTTTGGTATTTTTGCCAATTCCTTTCTGGGCCCTGCTCGTGTATTGAGCCACGTGCCTATGCATCTTAGCCGCTATGATGCCTGACAGGAGCTTCCACGTTGTGCTGAGGCAGGTTAGTTGGATGGGACCGGTTCCTTCTGGGGATTCTTGGGGGTCAGGAGGATAGTAGGATAAGACAGGCAAGAAGATAGAAGAGCATGATCCCTTTTGGCGAGCAGGGCACTTTGGACTAGCATTTTAGGAGTGTTGTATTACTTAATGAGCCAAACTAAGAAATGAAAGGAGAAGCTGAGTATGAGAGCTGAGATGAATGCATGCACGTTGAAGTACACTTGCAAAAGTTCAGTTCAGATTTTATGTAATACTCACAAAAGCAGAAGTACATGCAAAGATACCCAGTTAAGGGGCATGAGGGTAAATTATTCATGTCTTCTTCTATTTCTGGTGATCAGGTGACTCTGAACTCATATTAAGTTATTGTGTTTCCTATGATCGTAGAAAAGTAGAAATCTTTTTCTTTGTAAAACATAATAGATATAACATTGTAGTTGCATGTTTACTTCAAGAAACACCACCCTTCACAATATTTACACCTTAAAAGGAACCTATTGTGCTCATTTCCAGCTACACATTTGTCATTGTTGTACTTCCTGAGAGTAGTTTTGCAAGTTCACCTTTCAAAATAATCCTGATTTATTTTATACTGAGCTTGTAGCTGTCAGTTCATCCACAGATTCAGACAAAATGTTTTAACTGCCTTTAAGCCATCTTTGTTGTGATTGGCTGGCCCTAGATTGAAATGGCAGGTGGGTGAGGCTTTCGTGCTGACAACCCGAGCAGTGTACCTGAGATTACAACACTAGGGATTATGAAGCAGTATGAAGCCTGAGCTTTTGACTCACTCTGACGTCAAAATTTGTTTAATATGAGCATCCCCTCTTGTAACAGTGACTATAGCGTTCAAGATTGAGTGATCCATTCAATTCTCTGGCACACTCTGTGTGCCAGTTGAACATCATTTAAATGCAACAGCCTACCTGAGTACTGCTGCTGACCTTTCCCTTTATGACCACAGTGTACCCATCTTCTGATAGCAGCTTCCAGCAGAATAACACACCATGTCATAAATCTCACAGCGTGTGACACTGGTTTCTTAAACATCGCTGAAATCACACTACTCAGACGGGCCAATTTCAGAAGCAGCCGTCACATACGACCATATAATATATGGTCATATCATGACCTCCACAAGTTTCTGATGGAGTCTTAACCCTAACCTGCAGGAAAAAAGTTTGCAACACAGCTCTCAAGTGACTCATATGTACATTTTTTTTAATGAATTAATATTTTCTCCACTCTCGTCTGACAGTATGGCCGATGCTCAAACAGACTTTAAGAGCAAAACGCTGAAACAAGAAAGTGAGAGAGAAAATACAGTCAAGAAAACACATTTATGGAGTGGAAAATAAAAAAATTCAAATGTGTCTGCACTTCAAACAGTAGCTAAACAATAATTACTGAACTGTCATTCAAATGATTTTCAAGAAGTTTTCACATTGCTTTGAATGCATTTCGGGAAAAGCCGATTCAGCATCGTTACTCAGGAGCTTACGGTCAGATCCTGTATGGCAGGGCAGTCCTGTTGTGCTGGACGACAGATTGTTTGACCTGTGAGGCTCAGGTGGAAGGCATGCTGAAATTTTCTGGAGCTCTCATGAATCATCCATAATGTCTTTGAGTAGCCTGACACAATTTTTCAACGCTGGCTTGCCTTTGTTGTAAGGGGAAGCTCGCGTAACACAAGAATTCCCCATTTAAACTTTATGTCCTAGAAATAGCTGTCACTGTCACACACTGGAAATTCTGCTGTGTGGAAACAGTTTATAGATGCAGAACGAGGCTGACAGCACATTAGCAAGCAGACAGAGTGAGAGTTTGTGCAGTTACAATAAATCTGCATTATGCCAGTTAGATCTTCTCCAGAGTGGCCCAATCTGGAAACAGCTTTTCCCAAGCTGTGCAGTGAAAGTGAGCTTAATTACGGCAACAAAGAGCACCGAGCTGCTGGCTTTTTTTTTTTTTTTTTCTGCCTTAGTGTGTAAAACGCAGAGTAGAGCAGTTGTTGTGTGTATAGGGAGCCTTTCCTTCACCTGATCAGCCCTATTTCAAGGTCCCTGAGGCAGCAAGTGTCCTTCACTAGATACTGAATCTCTTCTATCTCCAGCACTGCTCTTTAGCTCAGCCTGACCTCTGACCTCCCTGTGAAGGAGGGATGTGAAAAGAACAACTCTCCTATGGGGATCAGTAGAATATGACAAAAAGTGGATGAGAAAAGGGGTTTTTCTTCATGAAAATGAAGCATTTCTCTAGGGAAATTCCTTTTGAATTGCTTCCTGTGGGTCAGGACTCTAAATAGGTTGTGGGCCTATTAGTGATGGATCCCCTCATGGTAGTATGTTTTAATGAGCATAAGTCCCAGGGCAAGAGACTACATTTTAGATTTAGGATAAGAGAGTTTAAGGGGGCATTAAGCAATCTGTGACCTTTATAGACTGCTGTTGGGTACAAAGGTTTGTCATTGTTTTTGAAACTCTGGAATTTTTGTAGCACCAACGGTACAGGTGAGAAGTCAGAGGGTTAACTTCCGATCAGGAGCTCTCTGAAGATATTTTTTCCTGTAAGAAGAGCAATGGCTTGATTGTTGAGATTTCCTTGGCTTGGAATGCCCTCTGATCCCATCAGAAGTCTGTCTACATACTTCACAGAACAAGTTTCCTTTGGATACCAAAATATGCCCCACCCTCACCTAAGTGATAGTTTACAGTGCAGGTCATAAACCCCACCCCTTCGTGTCACCTCTTCATGGAATAATTACAATAATGGCAAAATTTAAAAAATGTCTTCAGTCCACATTACCTTCTTGCTGTGAGGTGACTAACCTCTGCACAACTATGCCACCTACCACAAAATAACTAAGGCCTCAATCACATTGACCTAGAGACCAGATGGCGATCATTTTGCAACCACCAGCTGTGAGGGAAAATTTTGTATTCCTTGACTTGCTGGTTGTCACCAGGTAAAACTGGTTGCAAAGAGGGTGCTGCACCAAAAACCTCCCTTTGCTTTGGTTACTAGCAGATTGCCATTTACTCGCCAAGCGGTGGTGAAATTGTGAAAAGTGCAGCTCAAACTAGAAACAAAGGTTTTCAAAGTAAAAGCTGTGCCTTAAAAATGCAGCCGACGCATTTCAAAAAGCTCAGCCTTTGCGGTTTGTGGTGACCAGGTTAGCAGCCTGCTAATGACACAAGTCAACATGAGGAGGTTTTTGTGTAGCACCTTATACTTCTTTGTGACCAATTTGTAGTATTTGAGTGCAACTTTTACTTCAAGAATTATGGCTAGTGAGACACTTTTGAATGTGATACATATACAAACAGATGCTAAAGGACAGCATAAACATTTTCAAAGTTCCACTAACTGTGATAGTTTCCCCTTTTGGTCCCCATAAGAACTGGGGACCATAGTTCATGTAACTCTGTTCATCAGGGATTTAAAGTTCCTACCATGTGACACTGATGTACTGTAAAGATGCAAGTATATGCTGATTGATAAGACCATGAATCAGTACTGGTAATTATTATTAATAAACATGGGTAAAACACTAGACGTGTTCTAAGCAGCTCTTAATGTTAGCTTCAACATTAATATGGAACATGGAAACTAAACCAACAGTGAAGACCCGGCTTTGAAATAAATGCAACACACTAAACAGAATGTGATTCTGATTGACAGACCTTAAAAGCATATGTACGATGGAGGAAATCTGAAGCAATTCTGACGTGTCAGAGCAAAACAGAAAAATCTTTGCTTCCAGTTCCCTTCAGCTTGCTACTAGGCATCCACCACACCATTTAAAAATGTAGAGAAGAGCAAATAAAAGAAAAGGTGATGTTGTGTTACCAGCTGTTGTCTGTTTGTTATATCTTGTTATATCACTTTAACATTCAGCAGAGTTATGGACATTAAAAAAAAAAAAGGCTTGTTTGGTAGTTTCCAGGTTTCCCCAGTTGGTACTTGGCCTCAGGTAAAGAAAGTCTCTATAAGCATTTCCATTCTTGAAAATAAACACATTAATTCATGTTTTTCATTTTCTTTTTGTGTTGCATTTAAAGTGTACTGAGCCCGATAATAAAAGGGGAATGTTATGTAGGCCTATGAAAAAAAAATCCTCCTATTGCGATCCTGCTGGTGATTTTATTCAGTGAGTTGTCTGTTTTTCCTCATGCTCCCTTGCTTCTCTCTTTGTAGATGGTTGTGGCAGCAGATGAAGGGGCAAAATTAACATGGAGCCAAAATGGTGTCATCGGGGGCAAGTTCCTCCAGTGGCAGGAAGGCCACACACAGGCAAGCACGCACTCTGTGGGTGGTGGCGGTGTATGAAATGAACTGCGCAAACACACAAAATTGACAGGCACGTTTGCACACATGCACCGACGATCGCACCTCTCATCCGCATGTGCAGCCACAGTAGCTGACCGCGGCTGCAGGCCCCAGCAGGATTGGAATGCGCCCTATTGTTGCAAGGGCCATTTAGCAACAATAGAGGTCCAGGGACAGTTAGCACCACAATACCTTCATGCTGATCTATGCAGAAGCATCAGTGCCGCTGGCTGCTGGGATACCCTGCTGAGCCCTTTTAACCGGTTGGGAATCAGGTCGCTTGTGCAGCTCATCAATTAAGGATGCTTTTCCAAGAATTACTTTAATGGCAATCACATAACAACGACGCAGCAAGAACACCAGGAGACTTCAATATTTGGCTCCATGGTGGGAACTTTGTTACTTTAAAAAAGCATAAAAAATGAACTCTGCACAAAAAGCTGTGACACACATGAAACCATACAGTAATTATTGAAGCAAAGCTTTATCACATCTGTCTGAGTGTTGTGCCTTAATGTGCAAAATCAATTAAACATTACAAACATGCTTTCCCCCTGCTTCACGCCTGCTTTATTTTAAATTCAGTAATTAGTTACAGTTTCTAATCCCAGTAATGTTCTTTTAATTCATCGGTTTAGTGGTCAGCATGCAGCATGTTTCAGCCAGATTGATATGCTCTGGATTCAATGGCCAGACCATGGATGTATTAGGGGCATTAGGGACGTTATTATTAGCAGTTGGACTGTTCCTGCTAAATATTCTTAAGCACATACAGAACAGAATCCTACCCTAAATGCAGGTTAGGATTACAGTTAGGGTTACATATAACCCTAACCCTAAATGTAGGTTAGGATTAGGGTTAGGGTTACATATAACCCTAACCCTAAATGTAGGTTAGGATTAGGGTTAGGGTTACATATAGCCCTAACTCTAAATGTAGGTTAGGATTAGGGTTAGGGTTACATGTAACCCGAACCCTAAATCCTAGGTTAGGATTTAGGGTTAGGGTTACATATAGCCCTAACCCTAAATGTAGGTTAGGATTAGGGTTACATAAAACCCTAACCCTAAATGTAGGTTAGGATTAGGGTTAGGGTTACATATAGCCCTAACGCTAAATATAGGTTAGGATTAGGGTTAGGGTTACATATAACCCGAACCCTAAATGTAGGTTAGGATTAGGGTTAGGGTTTACATATAACCCTAATCCTAACCTATATTTAGGGTTAGGGTTATATGTAACCCTAACCCTAAATGTACGTTAGGATTAGGGTTATATGTAACCCTAACCCTAATCCTAACCTACATTTAGGGTTAGGGTTACATGTAACCCTAACCCTAATCCTAGACCTACATTTAGCGTTAGGGCTATATGTAACCCTAACCCTAATCCTAACCTACATTTAGGGTTAGGGTTATATGTAACCCTAACCCTAAATCCTAGGCTAGGATTTAGGGTTAGGGTTATATGTAACCCTAACCCTAAATCCTAACCTACATTTAGGGTTAGGGTTACATATAACCCTAACCCTAAATGTAGGTTAGGATTAGGGTTAGGGTTACATGTAACCCTAACCCTAAATACAGGTTAGGAGTTAGGGTTACATATAACCCTAACCCTAAATGTAGGTTAGGATTAGGGTTAGGGTTACATATAACCCTAATCCTAACCTACATTTAGAGTTAGGGCTATATATAGCCCTAACCCTAATCCTGACCTACATTTAGGGTTAGGGTTACATATAACCCTAACCCTAAATGTAGGTTAGGATTTAGGGTTAGGGTTACATATAGCCCTAACTCTAATCCTAACTACTTTAGGGTTAGGGCTATATGTAACACATAACCCTAATCCTAACGTATGTTTAGGGTTAGGGTTATATGTAACGATATATCTTAACCTATATATAGGTTAGGTTTAGGAGTATATATATATATATATATATATATATATGTGTGTGTGTGTGTGTGTGTGTGTATATATATATATTTATATATGTATGTATTTCAGTTTTTCTCTTTAAATAAATTTCTTCATTTATATTTTCTTCTTTCTAGATGGGGTGCTGAGTGTACAGAAATAAAATGAACTTTTTTGATTTTAGCAGATGGCTGCAATGAAACAAGCAATACGCAACTGAACGAAGGCACACACACA